>ML661888.1:5456984-5527484 GCA_007570785.1 Antilocapra americana | reverse complement strand
CCTTTGCAGTGCAGAAGCTTTTAATTTTAATTAGGTCCCATTTGTTTATTCGTGCTTTTATTTCCAATATTCTGGGAGGTGGGTCATGTAGGATCCTACTTCAAAATGGATCAAAGATCTAAGCATAAGAGCAGAAACTATAAAAATCCTAGAGGATAACATTGGGAAAACACTCTCTGACATCAACCAAAGCAGGATCCTGCTTGTTTTATAAGGAAGTTCATTTGCATTTTCTTTAGATTTCCCATAGAAACGATTAGCCTATGATACTTGCATTTCTCTGACTTATGTCATTTAGTATGATAACCTCTAGGTCCACCCATGTTGCTGCAAACAGCATTGTTTCACTATTTTTCGTGGCTGATTTCTTAATGTCTGCCTCTGTCAGTCTTCATATTCCACCTAGAGTTCTCCATGAAACACAGACCTGAACTTCTCCTGGCCCCTGCATCCTTCCCACATTCAAAACATTTGAATAATTTAGTGTTGCTCTGAGGTGAAGCCCAGCGTCCTTCACATCTGAAACTATGCACTCCACTCGGGATCTGTCACGTGATCCTTCTTCAGTTGCTGAATATCTGTCACTCCCTGCCACAGGGTCTTTATATATGATGTGCCCTCTTCTTGAGAGGTTTTTTCCTTTATTGCCACCACTTATGCAAGATCACTTTCTCTTCCTTCTGGTCTAGTTCAAACTTAACAGTTATATATGCTCTCAGAATGCCATGCGATCCAACAATTAATATCTAGTCCTTCCACAGTAACTATTGCCCACCATTAATTCTCCAGCATGATGAATCATGTGTGGCTAATGAATAGATTAAATATAAAATGAGTGACTAAATTTGATTACAATGCCATTTATACATAGGGAACAATCAGTAGCACTCACAGATCACAAAGAGATATCTGTAGCTGGTATAATAATAATAATAATAATAAAGCTAGGACCATAGAACTTCTATAATATATACCATCTTACAGAAAAACTAGAATGAACTTTCTGGTCAATCCAATATTGTTATGCAGTTCCATTATTTGGTTAGCTCTTCTTGGTAACTAAGCTTGTTCTCAATAACTGGAGCATGGTAAACGAAATGCAGTTCATCCCAGGTTTATTATCACAATCGAGAGCATTAAATACATGCCTTTAAATTTGCTTTAGGGACTTCCCTGGTGGTCCAGTGGTTAAGACTATGCATTTCCCATGCAGGGGCCACAGGTTCCATCCCTGGCTGGGGATTTAAGATCCCCATGCCTATGGTGTGGCAAAAAAAGGAAAAGAAACAAAATTTTTGCTTTTGTGTCTGTAAGGTATAGTGGCAATTTAACTTTTAGCAAGTATTTGATATGGCACAGGAAGAAATACTATTTTATACATAAGCTGCATCATATAATATAAAGAATGAAGAAAGGGCAATTCAAATTTATCCTTGACTTCTGAGTTGGAAATATATGAAGTATTAGCTAGGAATTCCTAAATTCTTAAGAATGAACCATGTTACCTGAGTGTATAAAGTGAGTACACTATCTATCTGACACGGTTACTGATAGTGGTAAAGAACGTATCTTAAGAGAAACAAGTTTGATCCCCTTTGGCCGGGAAGACCCCATGGGGTGCATGACAACCCACTCTGGTATTCTTGTCCGGAGAATCTCGTGAACAAAGGGGCCTGGGGCCTACAGTCCATAGGCTTGCTGAGTCGGAAAGGACTGAAGAGCCTTAGCGAGCACGCACACACTGTTGTTAAATGTTGGTGTTATAATGGTCATGGTATGTTCCTCTTCCTGGTATTAGAACTGGGTGAAACAAGATCATCTTACATACAGAACAGCATATTTCAACAGCACATGTTATCTGAAATAAATGATTTACAATATTACCATTTTGTATACAATTGATTGTGGTTTTTTGCATATATTTCCTACATGGATTTATTTCTTTATAACTGACACACTCATTATTTTATTTTACTTTTTATTTCGGGCCCCCGTGCTTCCTCACGTGCTGGTACCAGCCACTGGGTCTGTAGGAAGTGCGAGGGGCCCTGCGAGAGCAGCAGAGGGTCTGCTAGCTCACCGCAGGCTAGTGGCTGCCATCGTTCCAACTCCTCACCCACTATTTTAAATGAAGGTTTCCTTCCCTTTTTTCCCACCAAAGACATTTTCTCTGGATTATGGAGCTATTTCAATCTCACTAGTTTTCTGATTATTCAGAAAAAACAAGTGGTCAGTACTGAGTAGCTTAAAAAAAGCAATGAAATTAATTTAAATCAATGTTTTTAATTTGCAATCATTTACACTGCATGTTTGCAAAAAAACAAAGCTGAGTTCACTGAAGCTTCATCTGAAGTCAGCAAAAGTATGTGCAAGAATGCTTTATTTCATTTTATTTCATTTTAAATGTGGAAATGGAAACATTTTTTGTTTTATTTTCAATGAACAATTTGTTCTACTTTGATTGTAAGTGAATTGAAATATTTCTTTGAACATGATTATAAAAATATGCATATATTAAATTAATTCTTAACTTGTGAAAAGTGGGATATATGTTTTCTTGAAGGTAATAGACCAATTGTGTATTTGTCATTTTTATTTTATAATTTGAACTGGATAAATAGCATGATACACATAAACCTTCGATTTCTTTTTTTGTTCAAAAGATCTGAGAAAACACAGATGGGAAGAAAAAGTGGTAGTTACTCTGTCAAAGACAAAGTAACAATATAGAAAATAATAGGTAAAAATATTTACGAAATCTGTTTTGAGAGATGATTATGTAATTTTTGGAAGTTTCTCCAAATTAACTACGAGGCAAGGGAAAGATATACCCAACTGAATGCAGAATTCCAGAGAATATCAAGAAGAGATAAGAAGGCAACTGTAGAAAATTCTTAGAGCTGCAAATAGCAGGCCACCTGACCTTACCTATCCTCTGAGAAGCATGCATGTGGGTCAAGAAGCAATAGTTAGAACTGAACATGGAACAACAGACTGGTTCAGAATTGAAAAAGGAGTATGACAAGGCTGTATATTGTTATCCTGCTTATTAACGTATATGCAGAGTATGCCATGCAAAATCCTGGGTTGAATGAATCACAAGCTGGAATTCAGCTTGCTGGGAAAAATATCAAAAATCTCAGACGAGCAGATGACACCACTCTAATGGAAAAGAAAAATGAAGAGGAACTAAAGAGTTTCTTGATGAGCGTGAAAGAGTACGGTAAAAAAGCTGGCGTAAAACTCATTAAAGAACTAAAATTATGGCATCTGATCCCATCACTTCTTGGCAAACAGCAGGGGAAAAGCTAGGAGTAGAAAGACAGATTTTATTTTCTTGGGCTCCAAAACCACTGCGGACATTGACTGCAGCCATGAAATTAAAAGATGTTTGCTCCTTGGAAGGAAAGCTGTGACAGACATAGACAGCGTATTAAAGAGCAGAGACATCACTTTATCAACAAAAGTGTGTAGGGTGTAAGCGGTGGTTTTTCCAACAGTCATGTACACTGTGAGAGTTGGACTGTAAAGAAGGCTGAGCACTGAAGAATTGCTGCTTTTGAACTGTGGTGATGAAGAAGACTCTTGAGAGTCTCCTGGACTGCAAGATCAAACCAGTGAATCCTAAAGAAAAACAACACTGAATATTCATTGGAAGGACTGATGCTGAAGCTGGAGCTCCAATACTTTGGCCACCTGATGCAAAGAAGAGACTTCAGTGGAAGAGACTGTGATGCTGGAAAAGATGAAAGGCAGAAGGAGAAGGCGGTGGCAGAACATGAGATGGTTAGAGAGCATCACTGATTCAGTGGACATGAATTTGAGCAAACTCCAGGAGATACTGGAGTACAGAGGAGACTTGAGTAGTGCAGTCTAAGAGGTCACAAAGGTTAAGACACGACTTGGTGACTGAACAGCAGTAAAGTTATGAGGCAAAAGAAAAGAGACTGTTATCCCTCTTCTTAGTCATAATAGTCTCTTACATTTAGAAAATACTTCAAATACTCCACATGCTTTAACACACATTATCAAACTTGGTTTCTGTATCAATATGATGAAGTTAGCAAAAGAGGCCATTATTACCTCAAAGAGGGTAAATAAGATTTTGAAATTGTGATAATTTGAACTGAAAAGTGGCCAAAAGCCCTCCTTAACTCACTGCCAATCTAGTCCTCATTCCATGCTAATCCTCTAATATTTAGTATTTATAAATTAATATTATATAATTATATATTTATATATTTTATGCTGCTGCTGCTGCTAAGTCGCTTCAGTCGTGTCCAACTCTGGGCTACCCCATAGACAGCAGCCCACCAGGCCCCCTGTCCCTGGGATTCTCCAGGCAAGAATATTGGAGTGGGTTGCCATTTCCTTCTCCTATGTATGAAAGTGAACTCAGTCGTGTCCAGCTCTTTGCGATCCCATGGGCTGAAGCCTACCAGATACTTCTAGCCATGGGATTCTCCAGGCAAGAGCACTGTTGTGGGTTGCCATTTTCTGCTCCAAGGCATGAAAGTGAAAAGTGAAAGTGAAGTCGCTTAGTCGTGTCCAGCTCTTCACGATCCCATGGACGGCAGCCCACCAGGCTCCCCCATCCCTGGGATTCTCCAGGCAAGAACACTGGAGTGGGTTGCCATTTCCTTCTCCAATGCATGAAAGTGAAAAGGGAAAGGGAAGTCTCTCAGTCGTGTCCAGCTCTTCGCGATCCCATGGACTGCAGCCTACCAGACTCCTCCATCCATGGGATTGTCCAGGCAAGAGTACTGAAGTGGGTTTCCACTGCCATATATATATTTATATATTTTATAACTGTATTTAATTATATATTATAGTATATAATACTTAATAGTAATATAAATTTAATCAATACTTAATACACACAAAAATACTTATTTAAGCTGGTGAAAAAGATACACACAATATTTTCTATATTTTTGAGGGGGGAGGAAATATGAAAAGTGACTTTGAATTTATCAGTAAGCAAATATAGTAAAATTTACTAAAAAATGCAAAGTTAATTAATGGTTTTGGATCCAAAACAGCTTTAAATCTGTAATTTGATACATTGAACTTGAACTGCTCTCCTCTAGCTGCCATTGCCAAGGAGGCTTCACACGGGGGGAGTGGGGCCAGCTTATGACTGCTACTCCCAAGCCATGGGCCCAATCCCACATACGATAGGTCACGGACTGTCACTGAGCACAGGAAAAGCCCCAGCTCACACGTGTCTATAGCTCTAGCCCCTCCATCTCTAAAACCTCCCATCAGAATGGTAGCTGCCAGCACACCCTAGAGAAAAATGTGGCTTGTGCTCGCTTCAGACCAGCTCTCCCACCAAAGGTACCGGGTATGTGTGGACTGCATAGGGAGACACCACACAAGGACACCACTTCAAGAGTGGGATAGGCAATCTTTTGTCTGATTAGTAAAATGACCTTGAAAAAAGTATTAAAGGATCTTCTTTAATTGGAAGAGAAAAGAAGTAAAAAATTATAGGAAAGGAAAAAGCCTGCTAGTAAAGGCAAATGCATAGTAAAGGTTATACACTAGCTTCATTGGATACTAGTAAAAAGATTAAAAGACAGAAATTGTAAAATCAACAATAACTACAATAACAGTAAAGAGACAGACAGAAGATGTGAAATTTGACATCAAAGAAACAAAGCATGGGAGAGAATAATAAAAAATGTAGATTTATTAGAATGTGTTTGAATTTAAATGCCTATCAGTTTAAAATATGTGATCTAGTTATAGGTCAACACAAACTCCATGGTCATCACAAATATTTTGCAAATGGAAGCCAAAGGAAAGCTGAGGTATCAATACTTACATTAGTCAAGGTAAAATTCAAAACAAAGTCTTAAAAAAATAAAGAAAGGTATGATAAAATGATAAAAGGATAAATACAAGAGGATATTAACATTGTTAACATTTATGCACCTAGTATCAGTTCAGTCAAAAAAATATGAGTGAGACTACTAGCTCTTGAATCTAGTTTTTGAAGTGAATAAAACTGGCTTATTCTCTGGATCTATGCAAGTATATTCAGTATCTAGATATCTGACCAAAGAAATAAGGCATACTTTTTTGTAAGACACAAGTCTGATTGACACTGCAGTATTCTTACATATCTCAAATCATGTGTGTCTCTTTGAGAGAGACTTCTGTAAAGGCATCAAGGAGATAATTTGTTGGCCAATAGGACAAAATGAGAAATAAAGTAAAGAGTTAATTCTACATGTAAGAGCTGAAGTAGCATTTTATATTTGTTTTTGATGTAACTTTGTGTATATTTATTTCTGTAATCGTTTCATAGAGTCATTGCTCAATATAGCCAGATTCAGACTTTCTCTGTTGTTTAAATGGTCCAATGAATTGATTCAGTTTATCCCAACAAAGGTTTGAAGCTATTTTATTTTCCCCTGAATGACTAGTTGATTTTTGTGTTGATGGAAATCTCAGTTCAAAAATATTTCTGCTGAATCAGTATCCCCACTTCCTTTACTTCGTCATGAAGCTAATTTCAGCAGAGGTTTGAGACTGAGCAAGAAAATGAAGTGTACTGACAATCTGGCCCAGACCTTAATTTATAGTCTTGTTTAAAATTAAGGTTGACTTTGCCTTTGGCCTCAAAACCAGAGAAGCAATTCCTGCTAGATCTATCATTAGGTCAACCAAAAGAATGTAGCTAAATTGCAGCTGTATTTGTCCTTGGAATCATTCATTCTCTTTACTTCTCCATATTGCCTGCTTCTGCCTATACATAGGTAGTTTGGGGTTTCCTTCTACATGTGTCAAATCCACAGAGGAATGGACCTTTCCATGCTTCTCTCTTCTGTCACTGCCTCTATGTTAGAATTTGCCTTCTACTTTTCACCAAGATGTATTTGCCTAAAGAAAATTATCCCAAATAATTACAAAAACTGCATTGCTTTTCAATCTAGAGAAGTTTTTAAGAAGCATAGGCTGAGACAGAATTTGGAGTAGAAGATGGAGGATTAATACTTGAAAAAAGGGGAAGGAGTTAGGATTAGTCAGGGAAAGAAATTTAATTGAAATGAAGGCTGGACAGCTTCAGTTGACTCAGCAGGGAACTCTGGAACAAACACTGCCCATCAGAGCTGTGCTACACTGGACCTAAATGACCAAGGTCCCATCAGTTCAGTTCAGTTCAGTAGCTCAGTTGTGTCCAATTATTTGCAACCCCATGAATCGCAGCACACCGGGCCTCCCTGTCCATCACCACTTCCAGAGTCCATCCAAACCCATGTCCATCGAGGCAGTGATGCCATCCAGCCATCTCATCCTTTATTGTCCCCTTCTACTACTGCCCCCAATCCTTCCCAAATCAGGGTCTTTTCCAATGAGTCAACTCTTCGCGTGAGGTGGTCGAAGTATTGGAGTTTCAGCTTCAACATCAGTCCTTCCAATGAACACTCAGGACTGATCTTCTTTAGGATAGACTGATTGGATCTCCTTGCAGTCCAAGGACTCTCAAGAGTCTTCTCCAACACCACAGTTCAGAAGCATCAGTTCTTCTGTGCTCAACTTTCTTCACCGTCCAACTCTCACATCCATACATGGCTACGGGAAAAACCATAGCCTTGACTAGACTGACCTTTGTTGGCAAAGATCCAATCACTTCAAAGCAAATAGATGGGGAAACAGAGGAAACTGTAGGAAACAGAGGAAACAGAGGAAAGTGCAGCCATAAAATTAAAAGATGATTGCTCCTTGGAAGAAAAGGTATGACCAACCTAGGCAGCATATTAAAAAGCAGAGATACTACTTTGTCAACAAAGGTATATCTATTCAAGGTTATGGTTTTTCCAGTAGTCATGTATGGATGTGAGAGTTGGATGGTGAAGAAAGCTGAGCACAGAAGAATTGATGATTTTGATCTGTGGTGTTGGAGAAGACTCTTGAGAGTCCCTTGGACTGCAAGGAGATCAAACCAGTCCATCCTAAAGGAGACCAGTCCTGAATATTCATTGGAAGGACTGATGCTGAAGCTGAAACTCCAGTACTTTGGCCATCTGGTGCAAGGAACTGACTCATTGGAAAAGACCCTGATGCTGGGAAAGATTGAAGGCAGGAGGAGAAGGGGACGACAGAGGATGAGATGGTTGGATGGCATCATTGATGCAATGGACATGCATTTGAGCAAGCTCTGAGGATTGGAGAAGGACAGGGAAGCCTGGTGTGCTACAGTCCATGGCGTCACAAAGAGTAGGACAGGACTGAGCGACCGAACTGAACTGAACTGACTGACCAAGGTTTGTATCTCCACATTGTTTAATCACCATCTGCAGTCTCCCCTTGGAGCGGTGAACTTGTGCATAGCACTGTCTAGTGCTGTCAGCTGGATGCAGTGTACCCTCTCCATGGCTGTATAGACGTCTGTGTGTCTCTCAGAGCTTGCTCAAACTCATGCTCATTGAGTCAGTGATGCCATCCAACCGTCTCATCCTCTGTAATAACCAGAGGAAATGAAATGAATATTTCCCAAACATATGCATATACAGAAACTTTAATTTTCTTCCAATAATGTATTTAATATCTTTTAGAATACTAATAGTTTGGAATATCATATTAAATAAATGGTTGTTAACTATTTGGTGAAGACATAGTGAAATTTTTCCTCAAATTAATCAAACTAAAATAATCTATTTTATTTTAAATTGTTACTTAATTGTGAGATTAATAGAATATCGCAAATATTGCTAAATATTTGACAAACATAAGCTATACTAGGTAGTTCATTTTCTGGTTGGTTATATGATAAAATATTGACTGATATTAATTTTATTCTGTAGGATCCTCTGATTGAATAATTTCCTAAAATTTTTTATTAGTTTGTTGATGCTCAGTTGGAGAAAATGTTACACTGATATGGCACTGAGCTCTATATTTGATCTTATTTTTATAAAATAAAATAAATTACCTATTTTATAAAACAAATACCTATTTATAAAATAAAATGCCTATTTGGTATTTCTATTAGGAACTTTAATAAAAACATTGATAGCATGCCTATCAAATTCTCAAGAGATGTAAAACTAGAGGATGGAGTTAATGTACTGAAATTCAAAATCCAAATTAGAAATAAGCACTATAGTTAAATGTACAGACACAAACTGAGATAAATTTAACAGGAATATACAATAATCTGTATATTGTTTTCCAAATTCCTTGCTCAAGTATATGCTGGATATTATCAGAATTTAATAAAGCTCATATGCAAAAGATTGACAAGATTTAGTAGGTTACTAATAGTATATTTTAACACAGTAATAACTGTTTTAAAATTTCATGTAGTTATTACATGGAGATAATAGAATTATTTTCTTCAGAGACTAAATTCAGACATACTTTACTTTCCCTTGCATATCCCACATCTGGAATATGTTTATTTTTGGTTTGTTCTTTTAATAAGGGGTTGACAAACTGTAAGTCTTTGAGGTACAGAAACCAAGATGTAATTATATGACATCAAAGATGTTGAAAGGAACTGTTGATTTTAGCTTAGAGAAGGCCAGACTTCAGTGCAAGACTTGAAGGTAGGCCCTGTCCTATTAAGAGGGAATAAACTGATGATGTGATATTCCACAGGAAAAAAGATAAAGAAAACTCTTTTTGTATGGTTCAGCATTAACTTTCCCGGACTACCCTAACTAGAATTTTTACAAATTTTAAAAACAATAGAAACATGTTTTCTCACAGTTCTGGAGGTTAGGAGTCCAAAACCAAGCTGTCAAGAACGCGATGCTCCCTCTGAAGACTAGGGAAGAATTCTTCCTTGTCCCTTCACTTTTGACGGTTGTCAGAAATCCTTTGTATTCTATGACTTGTGGCTCCATCAAGCCTATCTGTCTCCATCACATGGCATCCTCCCCTCCTGCATCTTCAAGTGAACTTTTCAAAGGACACCAATCAACATCTAAACTAATTGCACCTGCAAACACCTGATTTGCAAATAATGTCACATTCTCCAGGTGTTAGGTAGACGTAGGTTTGAGAGGACAAGATTGAACCCAATATAGTCTGCCCACCTCCCAACTCACACCTGTGACATGTGCAATACACATTTACTCTATTCCGATACCCTCAAAGTCTTCACCTATTTCATCAACTCAGAGTTGCATGTCTCTCCATCACAATCACTGAGATCAGAAGTGAGTGAGACTCTGGATATGATCTGTCCTAAAGAAAGATTCCTCTTCATCCGTGGACTTGTGAAACTAGATAACAAGTTATCTGCTCCAAAATACAGTGGTGAGACAAGCAAGAATAGATATTCCCAGGGAGGAAGGGGGAAAATGGAGCTGCACCATCCCAGTCTCTGTCTCCTGTGGTCACATGGCTCTCTTCTCTCTGAGTTTTTACTTCCTTCACATAAAGATACCAGTCGTTGGATTCAGGATTCTCCGTGGTGGCAGAGTTGGTAGCTTTGGAAATAAAGAGATGGAAAAACTGTAATGTTCACAGTCACTTTAAACATATATTTTTAACTGTGCCAGTTTCAGAGCTTTGTGAAAAATCCTTGTCCAACATGTTCCTGTATTTTCTGACCACAAACATGCCTTATAGTTTTCATCTCAAGGTGACTTTCACTTTGTGGGTGAGGCGTAGATGCATTTTTGAAACTTGAATCCTGCCTTTCTGAAGGGCAATGGGTTAAGCTAGAGATGAGCAATGATTTCCAAAGAAATTGATGTCACTGACAGAAAAGTGTTCCTGACATAATGGACGTTAAGGAATTGCTCCTCACACTTCCTGTCTTCTTTTCATCAAGTATTGCCTATTCAGTGTAGAGAGATGATAGAAAAAACTTGGACCAAGTACATTGCTTTTGTTCATCTACCGTGCCGCCTTCTTTTGTTTGTCCATGCAAATCTAGCCTAAAGAATCAACTGAGACTTAAAAGATACTTTTTTTTTTTAACCTAAAACAGTTGGATATTTCTGGAGGAAAATCTCATGAGTAAGAGGATAAAATGAATAGGAACTAATTACAAATAACCTCCACTCAGGATTTATTTTTATAAATCCTCAACTTTTATAAAAATAAAAATTAAAGAGACAGGTGCTAGCTAGGGAATGCTACCTAATTCAATAACTCACCAAATTCATCAGTCCTTAAATCTATCAGCAATTTTGCATAAGAAAACATCCAAAATTCAAACAGCTTGTTTTATTTATGGATTATCTGGATTAAGCATATCTCTATTCTATTTTACTTTGACATTAACATATACTCCTTCTGTGCTACTCTGAGGAATACTTAGATTCCAGGAGAAGCTTTAAAATACATTCCACAAGTATCCCTTTAACAGAGAATATTTTATTGATGGAAAAGAAGATTAAAGTCATACATAAGATGTATCATGTAACACCTGAAAGATGAGCATGACAAAAATAATGTCAATATTCTTGTTATGGCCTGAGAAGAAATTATAAGCTCTACAAATTCTGGGATCATTGTTTGTTTGTTTGTTTCCTAATGTATCCTTAGGACCTAAACTGTGATTGGTATTTGATAATCACTCAATCAACGTGCTTCCTGGCATGCTACACTTCATAGGGTTGCCGTGTTGGACATGACTTGATGACTGAACAACAAAAACAAATCACTCAATATTTGTTTGATAAATGAACAAACCACAAGGTCACATTTCACCCTAATGTGAAGATTTATTTTCATAGGCATGTTCAAAGTTAGAAGTACACTGCCTATTACTGGATGAATTAACTATTTAAATGGTTAACAATTTGACTAATATTTAAATATTAAATGAGCAGTTCCACAAAATGCACCTACAGTTAATTTCAAGCAATTTGTGAAAGTATGTAATTTTCAAATGCTATTCCCCAAAGATGACTTGGATTATGTGACAGGTATTATTGTACAGGAGAGTTTGGAGTAGTTGCTGACTCCAATGGCTGAAGAACATATAAGAGGAAAGAAATAGATCGTCTGTGACATCGGAGTAAGATGACACTGAGCTTAAACATTCAGGTAGAAAGTCAAAGGAGAAAAAAGAAAGGAGAGAGGGAGGGAGGAAGAAGGAAAATCAAAAGAAAGGAAAGAAAGGAGAAGGAAAGAGGGAGGGAGGAAAAATTATATGAGAATGTGTGCAGTGTTTATCCATTTAGATCAGAGTTGATTCACATAGTTCCAATATTTTCTGGAACCCACAAAAATTTACATTTCTCCGTTTCTTTTCCTATATGATGAAGATAAGAATACTAAATACCTCAACAGGTGGTTTCATGCATTAAATAAGATAATCTATAGAAAGTATTTAGAAGATGTTCAGTTCAGTTCAGTTGCTCAGTCATGTCTGACTCTTTGTGACCCCAGGACTGCAGCGTGCTAGGCCTCCCTGTCCATCACCAACTCCCAGAGTTTACTCAAACTCATGTCCATCGAGTCAGTGATGCCATCCAACCATCTCATTCTCTGTCGTCCCCTTCTCCTCCTGCCTTCAATCTTTCCCAACAGCAGGGTTTTTTCCAATGAGTCAGTTCTTTGCATCAGGTGGCAAAGGATTGGAGTTTCAGCTTCAGTATCAGCCCTTCCAATGAATGCTCCAGACTGATCTCCTTTAGGATGGACTGGTTGGATCTCCCTGTAGTCCAAGGGACTCTCAAGAGTCTTCTCCAGCACCACAGTTCAGAAGCATCAATTCTTCTGCACTCAGCTTTCTCTATAGTCCAACTCTCACTTCCATACATGACTACTGGAAAAATCATAGCTTTAGGGGTTCTGCCTACAGCAGACCTGGGTCACACAAGCGTGTGGTATAAGCCCTCTTGGGGGAGGTCACCATCAGCCCCACCATAGAGCTGCCAAGAAGACGACCCTCAAACTGAAGAACAATTATACCAAAGAAATTCTCACACTATTAAGAAAGTTCTAGGACCCACAACAGATTTCCCAACCTGGGGATCCAGCAACGGGACCGAAAACCCCCAGGAAATTTGACTCTGGATGCCAGTGGGATTTGATTACAGAACTTGTGCAGGACTGGGGAAACAGACTCTTGGTGGGCAAAACCAAGCCATGTGTGCACCAGGAGCCAGGAGAAAGAAGCAGTGTCCCCACGAGAGACTGAGTCGGCCTTGCCTGTGAGTGTCTGGGAGTCCTCCGTGGGTCAAGAGTTTTGCCTCAGGCCAAACAACAGGGAAGGGACACAGCCGGGCTCATCAACAGAAAGTTGAAGATTTACTGAGCATGCCCCGCCCCCCCAGTCAGTCTCCTATCAGGAAGCTTCCATAAGCCTCTTATCCTTCTCCATCAGAGGACAGACAGAATGAAAACCATAGTTACAGAAAACTAACCAAACTGATCACATGGACCACGGCCTTGTCTAACTCAATGAATCTATAAGCCATGCTGCATAGGGCCACCCAAGACGGATGGGTCAAGGTGGAGCGTTCTGACAAAGCGTGATCCACTGGAGAAGGGAATGGATGGCAAACCCCTTCAGTATTCTTGCCCTGAGAACCCCATGAACAGTATGAAAAGAAGATCTTCAGGTTATAGAATAAATATTCTGTAAATATTAGTGTTGAACATCAGCATTATAATGTGTTTATTTTTAGGAAAGTAATTGAACGTGTAGATTGTTTTCTGCTTTCATATCATAACAGCAGAAGACTGGGTGGTTTTTGTAACCTTCTGACCAAAGACGAAGCGAGGACTTTCTGCACTCCTGGCTTTGGGAAAGCTTTGTGTGCGTGGATTGATGGCATAAATATTTCTTAAAGTTTACCTGCTATTGAGTTTAGTACATTGACAATAATTCCTGTTTCATGTTGCAACAACTCGTTTTGTTGAGTTGAAATAATAATAATGGCATCATAGAAACTACTAGCTATAAAAGTTGGAGCTTTGGTTAGAGTTAAACTTTAAATGAATAATTTGGTTTTCTTCTTCCTCCTCATAATACCCTCCTAATGGTTTCATTTTCTCTTGTGCTACAGTGCTTTGCAAGAGACAAGCAAGTTATCCTGTGTTTACACCATCCAAGCAAATAAAAAACGTTTTCCTCTAACATTTGAGGCTGCACAAAGTACAAGTATCTTTCTTTTAAGTTTACAAGGATCTTTCTTTAAATTAAAAATCCAAGTGTATGCTATAGGAAGTGTATTTCACGTCTAATGACTGATCTATATTCAGGCCATCATTTGGTAAAGCTGCTTGATATTATTTTTTGTATAATTTTATGGTGACTTTTTATAAATGAATGCATTTTTGCTAGTCAGAAATTAATCTGAACCCTCAAGGCTCAATTTCAGATTTGAATTTCAAGTCTCAAGGTTTGATGTCAGCCTTGCAAATTTCATCCCTAAGGGTCTATCTACATAAATCATTTATACTACACTATATCCGAGGAGATCTAATGTAAAGAAAGATTATGGTTCTTAAGTTGTCAAAAAAAATGTGCTCTCAAAAAGACTACTTAAGATTCTAGACTATTATCTCATAATAAAAGTCATGATATTTCTTTTTCCTTTTTTACTATGATTCTCAATCATAAACACCTTTCTTGTTTTTTCATTGTCTCTCTCCTTCCATCTCCCTTTTTCTCTTTCAGACACACACACACATACTTATAAGTAAACAAAGCAAAACTGTAATGAAACAATGTCTAAACTTACATAGGTAAATGTGCCTTGACATTTTTTCTCCATTTTATATTGTCCTATATAGTCTATTCTACTCCAGTCTTTTCTATTTAAAATAAAACATGTATTGATGCTCATCAAATTGGATTTATGACCCATTTATGGCTACAATAGACAGTGAAATATGAGAACACCAAAGAATTTTTTCAGAAACTACAGCTAAGTAATGACCAATCAGTTCATCCCATGCTTACTGTCCAGAAAGAGGAAAGTCTCCTTCTGAATAATGTTGATCAACAGAATGTCTGTTGTTAGATCATGGGTGGCAAATTTCTGTCTTAGAGACCAGATTCCTTTAGAGGTCTACACTCTTCCAGATATAAGGAGGAGATAGTTTTGGCTTTTTCCTGCTGACACAGAGTCCCAACCAGTTTAGCCTTTGTTCGGTATTTTTCACTTTATGAAAGTCTTATAATTGATGTACCATAATTGTAATAGAAAATCTTCTGAAATGGGATGATAACATAATGGATTAGATTTTTCAAGAATATTTACACAAATCTAAGATTTTTACTTAGCATAAATATTTACTAATAATTTTAAGAACATAAGCAATTAAAGCACTAGAACAATAGAAAATGTATAGGTTTCCCAGTGCAGTTCTCCACATCTTTTCTTGCTACACCAGAATACAGTCTCATGCCAAATATACAGTATCTCATACAGAAAGAGTCATTTTGGTCAGAAATCTCTCCATGCATCCTCACATAATTACATATCTTCGGTGACATTTTTCAGGGAGTCATACTCTGTATGACTGTAGATTCCAGATTTGTTTGCCACAAGTGATGCGAAATAAATGAGATGCATCCAGTTAAAAGCATTCCAAAAATAAAGACTCTCCAGAAAAAAAAATCATTTACCAGTAGGACTTTTGTTAGAGCATGGGTGGCAACTTTCTGTCTTAGAGACCAGATTCTTTTAGAGGTCTGCACTCTTCCAGGTATAAGGAGGAGATAGTTTTGGCTTTTTCCTGCTGACACAGAGTCCCAACTAGTTTAGCCTTTGGTCAGTATTTTTCACTTTATGAAAGTTTTATAATTTACCAGTAGGACTATGTTGCCATATTTTACAAGGAGATCCGTCAGGGTCAAATTCTTTCTCTCTTGAGAATGCTTTTCCCATTTAAAAGAAAGTATAGACTGCGGGTCAGCATGCTAGTCATTTGCTTCTCAAATATTTTTGATAAACCTCCATTTTGCATCTCCAGGTTCTGCCACAATTGTGAGATGTATGTGCGATGTAATAGGCTTCAGTTTAACAGGGGAAAAACCTACAGAAGGAAATTGGGCTCACTTTCTTGATTTGACCCAGTTAGCATCAGAGCTAACACTTGCCTTTCAAGAACGGCTGGTCAGACATTCGTCAGCATAAACAGATAGGAAAAGCTAGTACCTGCTGGTCTTCAGCGAGACTCAGAAGCACGCAGCGCTGCTGCTCCTTCTGGCTGCTTGATGTGCTGGCTAATTTTACAGTGGCTTATGTCCACCCATCAGACAAACAGAACGGCCATCCCCTTTGTCTGTGTGGTCAGTTGAGAATGTGTTGGGTATATGGGAGCTAAATGCTGGGCAGTCCTTAGATTGTGTCTGCATTATCTTGCTACAAATGTTTTGTCAGATATGCCATAGTTAAAATCTAAAATATCTTCTATTTTCATTAATATTTTATAAACTTTTTATACAAGAATAAGCCTTAAAAGTGCATGTTTAATTTGAAAATGCAGAATTTTCATTTCTAAAGAAAATTGGTAATGACTATGTGATTTATGTAAATTGTTTGTCATCATTAACACATTTAATACACACTAAGGTGGGAGGGAGGAAGCATACTAGCATTATGTACCACCTGAAGGCAAAATTTATAGAAGATGCATTAGTATCTAATTGAAAAGCTAGTAAATGTTTTAAGAAGATTATTAAAGGAGAGAAAGTATAGGTATAGAATTTGTGTTTAATAATACTCTGTGAAGTAAGAATTTTATTTAGCTCAAACGATATTTTTAAATTAATATTGTTCCTTTATGATGGATGAACAATATGATTCTTCATTAGCAGAAAGCAACATTTACATGAGACACACTTTATATTCACATCATTAGATGCTTCAAATAAAAAATCTATTTAACTCTGAAAACTATTCATTTTCATCAAATTTTAAATCAAATAAATCTTTTGATTTATTATTCTATTTAAGTTAAATGTCTACTATTACTGTAAATATGATTCTATATCAGAAAGGTCAACAGATAAAAGATGATTACTGTTCAATAATAAAACTTTTGGTAATTCAGTTTCATAGTATAAAAAACATTGTTGATAAATTAAATATAAACTACTAATTATATGTCAAAACTCAGCAATAGTTTATGAATTGAAATTAAAGCCACTATTTAAAAATTGTTATATATATATATTTATGATAATTAAACTGCAAAGCTAAACTATATTAAGAAATTGATGCTGAAAATAAAAATAACTTCAGGAAGAACAATACTGCTATGATGTTTCACTCTCTTTGCTGCTATTTATCAGTTAAAGCATAGATATGTTTGAATCTTGGAGAAATTTTGTAAGCCAAAATGTCTTACACATCTTCTAAATTTTTATGTCTTGTTTACATATCTCTTCTCCTATTTGGAACCAGTCTGCTGTTCCATGTCCAGTTCTAACTGTTGCTTCCTGACCTGCATACAGGTTTCTCAAGAGACAGATCAGATGGTCTGGTATTCCCATTTCTTTAAGAATTTTCCACAGTTTATTGTGATCCACACAGTCAAATGCTTTGGCATAGTCAGTAAAGCAGAGGTAGATGTTTTTCTGAAACTCTCTTGCTTTTTTGATAATCCAGCAGATGTTGGCAATTTGATCTCTGGTTCCTCTGCCGTTTCTAAAACCAGCTTGAACATCTGGAAGTTCACGGTTTATGTATTGCTGAAGCCTAGCTTGGAGAATTTTGAGCATTACTTTACTAGCGTGTGAGATGAGTGCAATTGTGCAGTAGTTTGAGCATTCTTTGGCATTGCCTTTCTTTGGATTGGAATGAAAACTGACCTTTTCCAGTCCTGTGGCCATTGCTGAGTTTTCCAAATTTGCTGGCATATTAAGTGCAGCACTTTCACAGCATCATCTTTTAGGATTTGAAATAGTTCAACTGGAATTCCATCGCCTGCACTAGCTTTGTTTGTAGTAATGCTTTCTAAGGTCCACTTGACTTCACATTTCAGGATATCTGGCTCTAGGTGTGTGATCACATCATCATGATTATCTGAGTCATGAACATCTTTTTTATACAGTTCTTCTGTGTATTCTTGCCACCTCTTGAGAAACCTGTATGCAGGTCACAATAATTAGAACTGGACATGGAACAACAGACTGGTTCCAAATAGGAAAAGGAGTATGTCAAGGCTATATATTGTCACCCTGCTTATTTAACCTATATGCAGAGTACCTCATGAGAAAGGCTGGGCTGGAAGAAGCACAAGCTGGACTCAAGATTGCTGGGAGAAATATCAATAACTTCAGATATGCAGATGACACCACCCTTATGGCAGAAAGTGAAGAGGAGCTAAAAAGCCTCTTGATGAAAGTGAAAGAGGAGAGTGAAAAAGTTGGCTTAAGGCTCAGCATTGAGAAAACTAAGATCATAGCATCTGGTCCCATCACTTCATGGGAAATAGATGGGGAAACAGTGGAAAAAATGTCAGACTTTCTCTTTTGGGGCCCCAAAATCAGTGCAGATGGTGATTGCATCCATGAAATCAAAAGACACTCACTTCTTGGAAGGAAACTTATGGCCAACCTGGATAGCATATGGAAAAGCAGAGACATTACTTTGCCAACAAAGGTTCCTCTAGTCAAGGCTATGGTTTTTCCAGTAGTCACGTATGGATGTGAGAGTTAGACAGTGAAAAAGGCTGAGCGCCGAAGAATTGATGCTTTTGAACTGTGGTGTTGGAGAAGACTCTTGAGGGTCCTCTGGACTGCAAGGAAATCCAGCCAGTCCATCCTAAAGGAGATCAGCCCTGGGTGTTCATTGGAAGGACTGATGTTGAGGCTGAAATTCCAATACTTTGGCCGCCTCATGCCTAGAGTTGACTCATTGGAAAAGACCCTGATGCTGGGAAGGATTGGGGGCAGGAGGAAAAGAGGATAACAGAGGATGAGATGGCTGGATGGCATCAACTACTTGATGGACATGGGTTTCGGTAGGCCCCGGGAATTAGTGATGGACAGGGAGGCCTGGTGTGCTGCAGTTCAAGGGGTTGCAAAGAGTCAGACATGATTGCACGACTGAACTGAACTGAACATATCTCTTAAATTTTATATAGCTTCCAAAGTTTGGCCACATTTGATCAGATGAATTGGAAATTTGCAACTAAAGTAATCCATAAAAAAAAATGAAAAAAAAAGTGTTTTGCCTATGTTATCCTCTAGGAGTTTTATAGTTTCTGGTCTTATGCTTAGATCTTTGATCCATTTTGAGTTTATCTTTGTGTATGGTGTTAGAAAGTGTTCTAGTTTCATTCTTTTACAAGTGGCTGTCCAGTTTTCCCAGCACCACTTGTTAAAGAGGTTGTCTTTTCTCCATTGTATATTCTTGCCTCCTTTGTCAAAGATAAGGTGTCCATAGATGCGTGGATTTATCTCTGGGCTTTCTATTTTGTTCCATTGATCTACATTTCTGTCTTTGTGCCAGTACCATACTGTCTTAATGACTGTGAATTTGTAGTATAGCTACAAATGATTCCTCCAGTTCCATTCTTCTTTCTCAAGATTGCTTTGGCTATACGAGGTTTTTTGTATTTCCATACAAATTGTGAAATTATTTGTTCTAATTCTCTGAAAAAGACCTCTGGTAGCTTGATAGGAATTACATTGAATCTATAGATTGCTTTGGGTAGTATACTCATTTTCACTACATTGATTCTTCCAATCCACGAACTCGGCACATTTCTCCATCTGTTTGTGTCCTCTTTCATTTCTTTCATAGGCAAAACACTCTCTGACATAAACCAAAGCGGGATCCTACATGACCCACCTCCCAGAATATTGGAAATAAAAGCACGAATAAACAAATGGGACCTAATTAAAATTAAAAGCTTCTGCACAACAAAGGAAACTATAAGCAAGGTGAAAAGACAGCCTTCAGAATGGGAGAAAATAATAGCCAATGAAGCAACGGACAAACAATTAATCTCAAAAATATACAAGCAACTCCTGCAGCTCCATTCTAGAAAAATAAACAACCCAATCAAAAAGTGGGCCAAAGAACTTCACAGGCATTTCTCCAAAGAAGACATAAAAATGGCTAACAAACACATGAAAAGATGCTCAACATCACTCATTATCAGAGAAATGCAAATCAAAACCACAATGAGGTACCACTTTACACCAGTCAGAATGGCTGCCATCCAAAAGTCTACAAGCAATAAATGCTGGAGAGGATGTGGAGAAAAGGGAACCCTCTTACACTGTTGGTGGGAATGCAAACTAGTACAGCCACTATGGAAAACAGTGTGGAGATTCCTTAAAAAGCTGCAAATAGACCTGCCATATGACCCAGCAATCCCACTGCTGGGCATATTCACCGAGGAAACCAGAATTGAAAGAGCCACGTGAACCCCAATGTTCATCGCTGCATTGTTTACAATCGCCAGGACATGGAAGCAACCTAGATGCCCATCAACTGATGAATGGATAAGAAAGCTGTGGTACATATACACAATGGAATATTACTCAGCATTAAGGAAAAATTCATTTGAATCAGTTCTACTCAGATGGACGAAACTGGAGCCCATTATCCAGAGTGAAGTAAGCCAGAAGCAAAAACAACAATACAGTATATTAACGCATATATATGGAATTTAGAAAGACGGTAACGAGAACCCAGCATGCGAGACAGCAAAAGGAACGCAGATGTATAGAACAGACTCGTGGACTCTGTGGATGAGGGTAAGGGTGGGATGATATGGGAGAAGGGCATTGAAACATGTTAATTATCATATGTCTAATCAATCGCCAGCCCAGGATTGATGCTCGGGGCTGGTGCATCGAGATTTCCCCTGGGGAGGGAATCGGGAGGGAGGAGGGAGGGGGGTTCTGGAGGGGGAGCATATGTAAACCCATGGCGATATCATGTCATTGTATGGCAAAACTAATAAAAAAACAAATAAATAAAAAAAAAGAAAAATTTTATTTGTAAAATCTATTTCTCCTGCAATAGGAAAAAAAAAATGAAAAAGATAAACCAAATTTCAGTTTTTGAAGCTTTAACCAAATTCAATACCTAAGCAATATTTGAAAACTGCAAAACAGCCAAACTTATCAAAAAGAAAACAGGGAACTGAACAAATTAAATCACGAATTCTTAAATGGAATATACATTTAATTTGAATTTCTTTAGTTGCACTCCAGAATATTTTGGTTTTATGAAGAAAATGTGTTGGAACACTTAGTTTTGAGTGTATACATTCATCATTGATGCTGGAAATGAAAAACTTTGAGAAAGTCTATGATTTTTAAGCATCTACAACATTAAAAAGAAATTTAAAAATATCATATTTAATAAGATCATTTTTTTTTAATTGTCAAGAACAGTTACTCAAATGGTGAAAAAAAAGAGTTCCTGCAAAAACATTTGACATAGGATATTTACACATAAACTACAAAATAAAATTACAATTTTAATAAATTACTTTTGGAAGAATTTCCTTTGAGTTTAAAAGGTATCTAAAAAATATAATTTCCTTAGAAATGTCACAGTTAACAGAAAAAATTAATAAAATATTTCAACAATTTCAAATATATTACTCATAAAATGTAATTATGAAAAAATTTGCAATGTCATAAAAGATTTTAAAATAATGATACCATATTAAAATATATTCATAAAAAGATGTTAGAAAAATATAGCTAATACGCTAGTCAAAATAATATGAATATGAATGAAAATAATTATTCTATTGTGGTATTTTTTTAAGTACAAATAATGGTTAATACAAGAGGTGTTTGAATATGTATTATTTTTATTTTACTAATAATATAATTTTAAAACTCATTATTGAATAAGATAACTTTATAGATCCACAAATAAAAACAAATTTGTTGGTTAACCAATTAGTATTTCAAAATAATATTTATTTTAATGCCTTCATTCAATCCACTTGGAATATATATAAATATATAATAAATATATATAAATAAACATTTGTGTGTTTTGTAGCAGTCACTCAGTCATATACAACTCTTTGTGACCTCACAGGCTGTAGCCAAGCAGACTTCTCTGTTACTTTAACAAAATCTACACAAACTCTGAGTGACTGAAAGTGTCTTTGGTCCTGGATTTAAATCTTCTCCTTTGGAGACCATGAATCCAGCGGCATCGTTCACCGTAAGCTATCAAGATCAAGCCTTGGGAAGTTGGAAAGACTTTTTTAGTAGTAGATTATTAGTGTGTGGAACTGGCAACTGAAGAAAGCAATAAAACCGTTAACTGGGAACACATGGAGAACGATCTGCACACTTGAGTGCACAGTTCACAGCCTTCAGCCGTTAGCTGTGCACGGGGAGAAATCATCAAGCACCGCAGGGCTTCTTTCTTTGTAAAGCATTGTTTCTGAAGAGCAAAGAATGGAGAGGAAACAAGAGTTCTGTTTCAAACGTGAATTAGTTTTTTCATTTTACAACAAAGAAAATATTAAATGAGTAAAATCTATTTTTATAGTAATCAAGATAATAGTGGAAACAAGTTTGCCAGAAGAACTTTCATTATATCCTGGATTAGTGCAACGTGACCTGAGTGCAGTAATTCAAGGCCAAGAAAGGGAAAAAACATAGCATTATTCAGGGAACTGAAGGACTATGGAGCGGTAGCATTTCACGACAATGATAATAAGGATTAGCCGAGCTTAACTAAGCATTCAGCACTGTTTAGCTCAATGACCTCAATATGGTAGATTATGGACTTTTGGAGGCTTTGAGTATGGAAATGTTTTCCATCGTGATCTTCAGTCTGCAAGTGTATAAGAAGGTATTGTCAGCATTCTGTGTTGTCATGCTTATAAATGTCCAAAAAAACCAAAACTGCATCATGATAAAGCATTGTACTGATTCTCTTGTACCAAACTTTTTATTTTTTTTAATAGAAGGAACTGGAACTGGAAGCTGGTGGTAATTCATGATAAAATTGCTGAATGCTTAGTTAAGCAGAAGAAAAGCATATTGTGCTCATCTATTGGCAAATACCTGTTCTAGTATCATGAGGCTTTTTTAACCAACTAGATGCTAAAGTCAGAAGGCTGTACAATTTTGATGCCTCTGAGAGCTTGTTAATATTCTGATTTTTATGCTATAGAAAATATTTTAAAATTGGCTTCTTTACTGGAGAGAAAAAGAAAGAGCCCTTCCCCCTTGTTTTCTTTTAAATTGAATAGAATTATAACATTAAGAAAGGACTTACAACCGTATTTCCAAAGAATATGTCTGATTGAAACACATACAATCTCACTTACAAAAATCAAATTATCCAAAAAGGATGTGGACAAGAAACGTGCTCTGCTTAGTCACTCAGTCGTGTCCGACTCTTTGCGACCCCATGAACTGTAGCCCTCCAGACTCCTCTGTCCACGGGGATTCTCCAGGCAAGAATACTGGAGTGAGTTGCCATCCCCTCCTCCAGGGGATCACCCCAACCCAGGGATCAAACCAAGGTCTCCTGCACTGCAGATGGATTATTTACCCTCTGAGCCACCAATGGACAGAAAGTACTCAAGATCTAATCAAGACCTGTGAAAAAGCAGAGTGACCAAGGTCAGTGCAACTTAGGTGTCCAGGCAATAGAAATAGTGCAAAAATAGACCTCTGGTACAATAGAGTTTGCTTTGCAAATCAACTCACACACCATAATAAATTTAGGTGTGATGTCAGAGGAAAGTGGAAGTCACCTAGGTTCACAAGAATTTGTGTTTTCTAGTTAGGATTGTGGAACAGGAAGTATTCACACTGAGTTAAACCTAACAAGCCGTGAAGGAGAAATATGCCCACAGATGACAATTTACCTCCAGTGTTCTAGGCTCAATTCAGTCATGTGTTCTGTCCAGAAAAGTTTTATTCTGTGCTGTTCTCCAATTTGGACGCATCTGGGGCATTCCCTGCGTTTCCTTAGTTCAGTGGCCTCAACCATTTCATATACAGCTTTCCAGTGAGCCACTGGTATCATTTTTAAAAAGATAAACTAGATTTATTGTTGTCTTTATTTAATAGAAATTTAATACATCTTTTTAACTGAACTAGTTTTTTCATCTGGTTAGAACATCACACAGGTTCTGAAAGCTCTGTCTTTGACTTTATTTTTCCCACAAGCTCAATTATTATCAGTGTATATGCTTTTTAAAAGAGATATATATTGCAGTACATCAAAGTATTTGTAATAATACTTAGACTCACAAGTTGGAAGGCTAGAGACTGAAAAAAAAATCACTCATTGCCCTTGGGACACGCCCTTCTTTCTGAGTTTGTTTACAGGAGAATAGGCACGAATGTCAGGGTATCCACATTCCTCTGATAAGTCTTTGATTTTTTAAAAAAATTTGTGTATGTGTATGTGTGTGTATGAAATAGAGATAGAGACAGAGATAAAGATATACATAGAGGTAGAGAGAGAGACAGAGAAAAATTTTCTTCAGAGACCCAGAAGCTAAAATACATGGTGACATTAGTTCTTGCTATTTCAGCCAAACCAATCACATCCTGTTTAATCAACATTCAAAGGTTGCAAATATTCACAGAAGAGCCAAGGTTTTGAATATTGGGAAATCAGGCCACATTTAGGCGTTAATATGTGGTCTCATATTCAGTCAACTTTTTAAAAGAAATACAGGCGAGAAATGCCAATTTACTTTTACAAATATATTTATATATGTTAGTGGAGGAGAGTCTGGAGACCTTACTGCACATGGACTTCAGCTTTTGGTAAGGAAAGAGGCAAAGAAGAACTTAAGGTCTTATCTTTTGCCAGAAAGTTTATTGGTGATAACGAAAGAAATAAGAGAGAACACCTCAAGAGAGAGGTGGGCCGTGCCAGGGGAGGCAATGGCCCTGCAGGGCTGGAGTACATGGTATTTAAGGCAAGGTCATTTGCATAATCCTGTGGGGTCTTGATTGATAGCTGCAGGTTATATAACAAGATGCTCTACCACGCATGTCCTTCCCATAATTCAGTCTGTTATAATTAGATGCACATGTTTATAGAATATTTATGAGCAGCTAATAAGTCCAATGACCACCAAAGGTTACTTTAGTGCATGATAATGTGTAGTATATGCATAAGCTAGAGTGGGGAAAATCACCATCACTCTGCCAGTAGGGAATTTTTTTGGACCCCTGACTATCTCAGATGTTTAGCTGAAGGGGTTGCCTCTCATTGCTCTCACTAACTTTCTACCTAATATATATAGTTTGCAAAAATGAGAACATGCAATTCAGTTAGGGAAGAACCAAGAAGATTGTTTCATCTCATAAAGTTGCAACAATTGAATATTATCTTTACTCTCTGTGTCTAAATGATAGAAACAGAGTAAAAGGACAAAGTAGGTGATTAGCTAGTTAATCTTACTAGGGGATTATAAATTTAACAATATAGGATATCCCTGTAAGTTAATGATTATTCAAGAAAGTAGGTTTGCTTAACTGTGAAACTATGAAGGCTTGCTTAGCAACAAAACCATGATACAGGAGACAGGTCCCCCAAACTAGAGAACCATGATGGCATGAAACCCACATGCTGCCCAGTGCGCTCACAAAGATGATTCTTGGGACATGCTCTCTGCACACATAAGAAACAAGAATTTGTGGACCTAGCTTGACCACGCAGGGACAAGAAAACTCCCCTTCTCAGCCTGGTGAAAGAGTGGACGATAGAAGCATGACATGACATCTATTCAAGAAAGAGCAAAAAGCTGTTCTCCTCTTAACCCAATGTTTTCTTTGATTATAAAACTGTAGCCCAGTATGTTCCAAAGCCATGGCATCCTTTCACCTGTCTGCTTATAAGCCTCAGAGGAGTTCAACTCTAATAAATCACTTTTTATCTATCACTTTGCCTCATTGAATTCTCCTTGCACGGGGAAATAAAGGACTGTTACCAGAGCGCTTCCGAGCCTCCAGAAACGATACCAATCTGTTTCAAAACTTTGTTGCTGTCACTCACATATCACATAGTAGATATCTTCTTAATATCTGCCTCTCCCAAAATGAATTTGAGTCATTTCGGAATAGGTAACATGCCTTACACATCTTTGTATCCTTAACACAATGGTGGTGGTCATGGTTTCATTGCTAAGTCATGCCTGACTATTGTGACCCCATGGACTGTAGCCCACCAGGCTCCTCAGTCCATGGGATTTCCCAGGCAAGAATACTGGAATGGGTTGCCATTTCCTTCTTCAGGGGACTCTTCCTCACTGCATCGCAGGCAGTCTCCTGCATTGTACTCAGATTCTTTAGCACCGAGTCACCAGAGGAGCCCTAACACAGACCTTAGAAATCAAAGGCTTGTTGAGAGAACAAATAATTTACAATATTTTTGATACAAATACTGATCTCTTTCTCATAATTTTCAAATGCTAATTTGAGATATCAGGATCTTACATGCTATCTGCAAAGGACATCCCACTCCATAGTATTTATTACTACTTCTATTAACAGTGCTTATTATGGATTATTATCCATGCAATTATATTGCATGTCCTTCGTATGCCCAGTATTGTGACTAGATGGGGAACTTTGGAAGATACTTTTGCCTTTTAGAGAGCACATAATTTTTGACACCTAACAGATGGTCAAAAAATATTTCCAGAATATTATTTGAAGATATTAGAGACATATATATATAGTAAGTAACAAATTTCACTGACTTCAAAATACAGAAATAATATTCTAATATTTGAAATGATCTCTAGATGAACAACTGTTTTAGTGAGGAATTTCAGGATGCAAATAAACTTTAAAGAACTTTTCAAAATCCTTTAAATCATAAATAACTCACTAGTTACAAAAGTAATATTTAGCTTCAAATTTTTGAGGATTAAAAAATAAATGGAGAAGTTTTCTTAAGACAGCTTGCAATCTAAAATACCAAAAAAGAGATTTCGGAATGCTATTTTTTAGAATGCCTAAATTCTCAGAGGTTGGAATTCTTCAACCATGCTTAAAAATGAAACATAACTAGTGAAAATAAAGAGATGAAGAAAATTTTGATTGAAAAACAAATTTATTCTGTGTGCTATGAGATGCTGTGATTCAACATGATGCAGTGTTGATGATGGTTTTTCCTTTGTGTTTCTCTCTGCCCCTTTTCTCTTTGTTCTTATAATTACAAGCTTCAATGATGTATAATGGGGGTATCAAATTACAGGTTTTGAAGCAATAAAAGTCCTACATTGGAATATTCTACTTATTCACAACATCTTCTGGTTACAAAGAACTGACATTGTTTAAAAAAAGAAAAAAGAGGAAAACAACAACAACAAAAAAACCTCTCAATACCACTTTAAAAGGAAATGCCTTAGCGAAGACTCAAACAGACCCTCACATTAAGATGCCTTCTTGCTATCTATTAAAAAGTTTGAAACCAGTCATCTTGACTTCTGAAAGATCCACTTGCTGAAATACTTCTACTCTCTCTTAAAGCCAGCTAAATAGAGAACTCCAGGAAGTATGTGGTACCCTGGCCATCTCTGGTATGCAAACAAGTGCCCTCATCAGCTTCCTTGCCCCTGAAGCTTCAGTTTCATTTAAGCTTTTTGGTGGTGGCATTGATCAAGCTATTTATTTTTCCCAGTTGCTTGAGACATTATGGGGGTTTAAGTGTACAGTGTGCTGATTTGATACATGTATATATTGCAAAATAATTATCACAGTAAGTTTAGCTAATACTTATATCTCCTTACTTTTTTGTGTATGGAGAGGACATTTAATATTCTACTTTTTTGCAAGCTTCAAGTTTCCAATACATTATTCTCAACTATAGTCGCCATTCTATATTCTAGGTCCCTAGAACATGTACCTAGATATTTGTCCTCTTTGACCAACATTCCCTCTTGACAACTGCCGTTCTATTCTCTGCTTATATGAGCTGTTTTATCTTTGTTTTTTGGATTCGATATACGTATAGTGAGATCGTACAGCGTTCGTCTTTCTTTGTTGATTTATTTCATTTACCATAATGCCCTCAAGATCCATCCATATTGCCACTAAATGGTGGTATTTCCTTTTTATGGATGAGTAATATTATGTTGTAAATATGCACTTTATTTTCATTATGCATTCATCTACCTACCTAAAGATGTGACTGTATCAAATAGAAACACCATTCAGGTGAGACATTTGTCTTGCATTGAACGAACAATGTGGTGTGAAACTTTTATAATATATATTATCCACAACCAAACTCAGCCAAGAATTGAAAGAGGAAAGTCATGTTAAAACATTTTCACTAAGGATGCCAATGAATGGCCAAAAATGATGCTCTTTGATCAATCAGTCACCTATTGGGGACACTCAGAATTCAACACTATTAGATCGCAAGGTACAGTTGGAATTTTCCATTGGATTGGCATAATATATTAAGATTCTATATTTTATTCGCTGGCAGTCCAGTGGTTAACACTTCACCTTCCAATGCAAGGGGTATGGGTTCAGTTCTCAGTCAGGGAACTAAGATCCCACATGCCTCAGGACCAAAAAGACAAAACATAAAAAGCAACAGAAACAATAAATTCAATAAAAACTTTAAAAATGGTCTGCATCAAAAACCATGTTTTAAAAAGATTTAAAACAAAACCAAAAGATTCTATTTTCAAATAAAAATGAATGCTCAATAAGCCTCAGGAAAGCTCTCTATAGTTTCCACATATCAAGAATGTAAGATGTTTTTAAAGAAATATAATAAATGAAATTCTTAGCTGTGGGTGTTTTGTGTTAACTATATAGGAATCAATTCTATGGGTATGTTGAGAAATACACCAATTCTGTACACTGAAGCTGAGCTTCCAGTTTCACTAAGATTGCCCAATTTGTACTAGTTTCTTCTTCAAAGGAAAAAAGGCTATCACTGCAAAGTGATTTTGTCACCTACTAGATAGAACTGCTCCATACATTTGGATTCACCAGCGTGGGGCTATAATGGGAAAGCCGCACGCAGTCACTTATGTACTTCCACCTTTATACCACGCATTACAGTGAGCATAAGCCACTCTTTCTTACTCAAATACTTCACTTTAAGTTATGAAGCTGTTCAAAACCAGAAGGCTCAAAGACATTGAAAAAAGTGCTTTTTGCTTTTTCTTACAGAAAGAAAAAAATGTGCTATTCACAAATGAGCTAAAAACAGAATAGAGTGGAATAAAATAAAATGATATTAAAAGAACCCCCCAAATTCTGCAACTACCACACCTTGCCAGTACTTTCATGGATTATACTCATTTCTGGTCTTTTTTTCCCTTAGGGCACATTTTTCAACTTTGATTATACATTAGAATCACTTGTTTTTGTTTATTTATGTAGCAATTTGCAAGCTTTACCCTCAGCAGAGATTCAGACACGATTGATCTAATTTGGGCATCAGTATACTTATAGAGCACCCATGGCTATTCTAATGTGTAGTTAAGATAGAGACCATCGCTTCACAGTATATCACTGACAACATTTTCTACAAACCTGAAAGATCAATGTGATTGACTGATCACTATTGAAAGATCAGTAATCTATGTGACCTTTGATAACAATATTTAAAAAGTCACCAAATAAGTTTGCTTGATTACAAACCTTCTTCATCTATTCTTTTTTCAATCATTAAACATATTAGTACAATTATCCATATGATCAGATAGATTCCTGATTACTCCCAGGCTTCTACACTCTCCATGAAAGTGAAAGTGAAAATCGCTCAGTTGTGTCCCACTCTTTGCAACCCCATGGACTGTAGCCTGCCAGGTTTCTCTGTTTGTGGAATTCTCCAGGCAAGAAATTGGAATGGGTAGCCATTCCCATACTCCAGGGGATCTTCCCAACTCAGAATTCGAACCCAGGTCTCCCACATTACAAACAGATTCTTTACTGTCTGAGCCACAAGCAAAGCCCACATTCTCCACAAGGCCTCATCTAATCAAGAGAGGTTCAAAACGCACATATGTGTATAGGTATGAGGAAGAGAGGAAAAAAATTTAACTGCAGCTAATAGACATCTTATATTTTATGCACGATTTGTAAGAACATTCCTTTAGAAAAAGAATCTGAGGAACTCAAATCCTTTCTCATCTAGGAAGAAAAGAATAAAAGGTTTGGGCAACTTTAAATTAAAGTATAAAATGTCATAGATTTGTACTATTTCCTCTTGCTATCTGTAAGATTAAGTTTCATCAGATAACAAGAGAAGTTTTTTTTGTAGTAAGCTGGAAATGCTATTGCTCAAAATCACTAGGAGGTTCTTAGTTCTATTTCTTTATTTCTTGCTTCTTATTCTTTTTTTCTTTCTTGACACAAGCTGCAGTGATGAAGTAGGAAGGAAAGAAGGAAAAGAAGGAGAGAAACACATTGGAAAGGACCGTATTGTCATTCATCGACCTGAGCAAGTAGCATGCTAGATATTTCTTTAGCAGTGATGGATCTATTCAGGATCGCCAGTGAATTTCAATTTGGGATTTGCAAACGTGGTAAGCCACCTGCAAATCTCTGCAGAGCCAGAAAAGGATAGCATGTTTATAGAGAGGAAAAGGCAGTTGGGAGGGCTGGAATAAAGAAAAGTCCATGGTTTTTCTTGGCTGAACCCTTGCCAGAAAAAAGAGGAATCTTTCTTTTTCCTGGTCATCTTTCTTCCTCCTCCTGCTGTACTCACAGGGCACGAGAGATTCCAATTTTCTCTTTTTTTTCAGGTTTGTTTATTTAATATTTGATTAAAATTTCTTTTTTCTATTTTTTACAAATTCCATAATACTTTTACAGAAACTACAAAGTTGAAAGCTTTACTCTTTGTGTGTGTCTTTTTTTGTTTGTTTATAGCTAAAGAGAAGTAAGGGCATCACATTGAAACCAGTTTCCTATATCCCCAAAGTATGTTGTAAATCAAAATAAGGCTCAGTTGTCTCTCAGTCGTGTCTGACTCTCTGCAACCCCATGAACTGCAGCACGCCAGGCCTCCCTGCCCGTCACCAGCTCCCAGAGCTTGACACAAACCCATGTCCATTGAGTAGTGATGCCATCCAACCGTCTCATCCTCTGTCATCCCCTTCTCCTCCCACCTGCAATCATCAGGGTCTTTTCCAATGAGATGACTCTTTGCATCAGGTGACCAAAGTATTGGAGCTTCAGCCTCAGTACCATTTCTTCCAATGAATATCAGGATTGAGTTCCTTTAGGATTAACTGATTGGATCTCCTTGCAGTCCAAGGGACTCTCAAGAGTCTTCTAGACACCACAGTTCAGAAGCATCAGTTCTTCAGCTCTCAACCTGGAACAGAAGCTGATGTGGGCTACCACCCGCACATTCCAATTACATGACACAAATGAGACAAAGCACAGCTGCTACAGACCCCGATCTAGACCATCCCGACCGAAACCGATAGGGCAGTTCCTCTCTTCCATCACACGCTCATGTGCCCTGTATCCTCTTCCAGCACTTCGGCTGGTTCATTAATTTATTTACTTATTTTCACTTGGTGGAGCAAAATCTTCATTCTCACCATTCTTTTCACTCAAAATCAGGTTAAGGGGGCTTAGGATGGGGGACCCATGTACACCCATGGCTGATTCATGTCAATATATGACAAAAATCACCACAATATTGTAAAGTAATTAGCCTCCAATTAAAATAAATTAATTAATTTTAAAAAATCAAATTAAATGCTTTTGTAAAAAATGGCCAAGTAAATAATGATTGAATGGTTACTGAACTCTTCACATATACAGTCACTGTAACAGAGCTTATTCTCTGTTTAAACCTTTTAAACAATCCCAATATCTCCCATTTTTCATATGAAGAAGCAAGTTCTGAATACTTTAATAATATGTAAAAGTTTCTTATCTACTTAAGTGGGAAATATGTCAGCAACAAAGAGTCAAACACACCTGAGCAACTTTCACTTTCACACTTTCACATCAAAAACAACAAATTACCTAACTCCAAAGCTCACCATGCTTCTCATGACCAATGCAGCTTCCGGACTCTCACATAGCCCTAAAAAAGATGTTTCTTCTATTTTGTAACAATAAAAAGAGAGCGCAAATAGTACTCAGATTATAAGATGACATTAATATTACATACATGATTAAACTTGGAAAATAAAGAACTGAATGTTCATTTCTTTCTATATATTCTTTTAGGATTGTGTGAGCATTTGCTAGGGAATTCCAGAAAGACATTTACTTCTGCTTCATTGACTATGCTAAAGCCTTTGTGTGGATAACAACAAACTGTGGAAAATTCTTAAAGAGATGGGAATGCCAAACGACATTACTTGCCTCCTGAGAAATCTGTATGCAGTCCAAGAAGCAACAGTTAGAAACAGACATGGAAAAATGGACTGGTTCCAGATTGGGAGAGGAGTATGTCAAAGCTGTATATTGTCACCCTGCTTATTTTACTTATAGGAAGAGTATATCATGTGAAATGCTGGGCTGGTTGAAGCACAAGCTGGAATCAAAATTGTCGGGAGAAATATCACTAACCTCAGATATGCAGACGACACCACCCTTATGGAGAAAGCAAAGAGGAACTAAAGAGCCTCTTCATGAAGGTAAAAGAGGAGAGTGAAAAAGCTGGCTTAAAACTCAACATTCATAAAACTAAGGTCATGGCATCTGGTCCCATCTGTTCATGGCAAATAGATGGGGAAACAATGGAAACAGTGAGAGACTTTATTTTGGGGGGCTCCAAAATCACTGCAGATGGTGACTGCAGCCATGAAATTAGAAAAATGCTTGCTCCTTGGAAAAAAGCTATGACCAACCTAGAGAGAAAATTCAAAAACAGAGACATTGCTTTGCTGATAAGGTTTGCATGGTCAAAACTATGGTTTTTCCCAGTAGTCATGTACATTTGTGAGAGTTGGACCATAAAGAAAGCTGAGGGCCAAAGAATCGGTGCTTTTGAACTGTGGTGCTGGAGAAGCCTCTCGAGAGTCCCTTGACTGCAAGGAGATCCAACTGGCCAATCATCTGTGCAAGCTCTGGGAATTGGTGTTGGACAGAGAAGCCTGGTGTGCTGGAGTCCATGGGTTCTCGAAGAGCTGGACACACTGAATGGCTGAACTGAACTGATATACCAAATAATATTATTCAACCTCAAAAATAAGGAAATCCTGTCATTTGGGACATGAGGAACCTGGAAGGCATAGCTAAGTGAAGTAAGCCAGATAAAGACAAACACTGCAGAGTGAACGTGTGGAGTCTAAATTTTTTTTTAAAAGTCAAATTCATAGAAGCCTAGAGTAGAAAAGTGATTGCCTAGGTCTCTGGAGTGGGGGAAATATGAAGAGGTCAATAAAAGTGTACAAACTTTAAGTTATAAAGTAAATAAGGCCTGAGGACCTAATGTTTAACATGATAACTATAGTTGATAACACTGCTGTATAATTGAAATTTGTGAAGAGAGTAGAAAAGTGTTCTCACTGATAAAAGGAAGAAATAATGTTTTAGAAATATAACTCTCTCTCTTTCACATACACACAGTTTTTGCCATTTTATAGCAAAGGAGGAGACACAATGAGAGCTCACTTGTCTTCTTGATTCTACAACCCAGAAGCAACCAGTTCATCCCACTAATTATACAAGGGAATAGGCTTTTGAATGCTCAACCAAAGTGCCAGGCCAGGAAGAAAACCTGGGAATCTGGAGCACTGTCTGTTGGAGTATGGTACCTGTTGTGAACCCAAAGCTGTTAAGTGATCAAGTGTCTCCAGTAGCTAAATAAAAGGGTCCTGGAATCAAGGTTTGAAGTAGGATGGAACCATGTGTACTAGTGATTTACTCACAGAATTTGTGCTTCTAATCAATTAATCCTTAGAATCTTCTGGAATAGAGCTCCAGATACCATGGGGGGAAATGTTTTCTCTAGGCAATACAATAAAAGTCCTCCTGAATTGGAAGTTGACCAACATCTGCTTCACTCCAATATACTCACAAAAAAATAATGACTAGACTAGATGACAAGGATGGCTAGACAACCTAACTGACCATATTAGCAAGACAAATTGGTATGCAATGGGGACCAGGAGCAATGTGTCTAGAATGAAGAGGGCTCACCTGGCATCACTTGCTGCTTCCATGCCTGGTAAAAACCGTGAACAGATAATGGGAGCCGCTACAACATCATAAGGGCCCGTTAAATAAGGCCCAGACTCCTTATGTACCAAGATCTGGACCATCTTGCTAGACATCTTAAAGTAGAGATCATGCATAAATAAGATTTTCTAAGATCAGCTGCAGCACGGATGATTCCACTTCAATTTGTTTGATTGTTTTGCTATCTAACCCTCTTTAAAGTCTTTTGGGGGGAATTCCTTGGTAGTCCGTGGTTAAGACTCCGTGCTTCCACTGCAGAGGACGTTGGTTTGATTCCTGGTCAGGGAACTAAGATCCCATACGCCACATGGTGTACCCTAAAAAGTAAATTAAGTCTAATGGCCACTCTTTTGAAGAATTGTACTTACATTTCTCCTCTCCAAGAAGAAAGAATATTCTGCTTTCATAAGTGAGTGTGAACTTCCTGGAAAGGCTCAGGGTGTACACTGCAGCAGGTCCAGTTTCTGCGGGTCTCCAGATCCACTTAGACCTGCCTCCTCCCAATATCTTGGCTTCCCATCTAGAGCTCCCCAACAAAGGAATGATGTTACAACAAGTAATAAACAGAGGCAGGTTTCTATTTCTATCATACCATCCAGCAATTTCATACCTGAGTATTTACCTACAGGAAATGAAAACACAAATTAGAAAAAATAGGGGGAGAGTGGGAAGGAGGTCCAAGAGGGAGGGGATGTATGTATACATATAGCTGATTCACTTCATCGTGCAGCAGAAACTAACACAACATTGTAAAGCAATTGTACCCAAATAAAAAGCACTGGATGTATGCACCCCAGTGCTTATAGCATAGCAGCGCTGTGGGCAATAGACAAGATACAGAAGCAACCTACGTGTTCATTGACAGATGAATGAGTAAAGCAGATACGCATATGTATGTGCATATATATATATATATATATATATATATATACATATATATATGGCTTCCCAGGTGGTGATAGCAGTAAAGAACCCATCTGCCAATGCAAGAGATGTAAAAGATGTGAGGAATCCCATGGACAGAGGCGCCTGATGGACTACAGTCCATCGGGTCACAAAGAGTCAAACACAACTAAAGCAGCTTAGCACATGTGCTTAAGTTAGTAAGGCTAACTCAGCCTTAAAAAAGGGTGAAATCGTGTCATATGTGACAACATGGATGGCCCTGGAGTGTATTATGATAAGTGAAATAAGCCAGACAGAGAAAGACAAACACTATATGTTTTTACGTGTATGTGGAATCAGAAAAACCAAACCAATGACTCACAGATACAGAAAACAAAATATTAATTACACAGAGGAGAGAGATGGGGGAAAGGTGAAATTTATTTAGAGGATTCGGGGATATAAACTGCCATTTGTAAGATAAATAGGCCTTAAGGATGTAAATGTACAGCACAGGAAATATAGTAAGTATTTTATAATAACTGGATAGAGTATAATCTCTAAAAATTTTGAATCACTACATTATGCATCTAAAACTAATATAATATTGTAAGTCAGTTATGCTTCCATTAGAAAAAAAAGAGTTTATCTCAGCCTTCCCCATGGACATGGATTAATGCTCAGCCACACCTCTATCACAATATTCTCAGTGGAAGCCTCAATAATTCCAGTATCCCAAGCTCATGGTAGCTCTATCATCTCAGCACTGCCTAAGATAACCAAGTAATACAACCTAGAAGTGGAGAAAGCTCAAACCCTATAGAAAAAATGTTGACTGCTGAGATGCAAGAGACAAGAGACCGGCAGACCAACTGGTCAACCACAGTCACCACCCTGATGGCGATGCACTGAATTATGTGACTGATTAACTACCTAAGTGTTCGTGTGAGGATGTGATCAGCTTGGTAATACACAGCCCAATTTCGGCTTTCTCGCCAACTCTGCCTCATCTTTCTCCCATTCTCTGCCCGTACCTCCCTGGATTACAAACCCCCCAGTAAAGCCTTAACAAATAAGCATTGTCTAAGTCTATTTTCTCAAGAAACCAGGCTCAGAAACCCCGCTCAGCAAGTCCTCTGACATCCATCTCTAAGCCCTGTTGTCCACGGAGGTGGCTGCTGAGCTTCAGTTAATGGACTTATGAAAATATTTTACCTGCGTTTGTTTCTTAAAGAACACTGAGATCTACCTAAGGATGAAAATCATGAAGAGTCTCTAAATTCCTTTTTAAAGAGTCTAATTGAACTTGCTTTTCAGCAAAAGAAAAAAATTTATTTTCAAATAGTATAAAATTTTGTGCAGACATATGAGTGCTTGGCATACATGTTTCTAAAGATTAAAACATCAGTAGTGAAAAGAGGAAGAAAAGTATATTGGAGTCAGCATAATGCCATAGTAAACATTATTTCATTAAGCCTCATGTATATGAGAACAATAGACTTTCATTGTGAAATATTTAAACAACATATGAGAAAAATGAAACTGAAGGAGCAAAGTATATACTTTGAAAAGTTTGACAGAACAGTGTCAGATACAGAAAGTGTGAAAGATAGAGAAGGAAATACATAGCCTAATGATGCACATCAAAAAATTTAGAACAGATTTTTATAAATAATATATAAAACTTATTTAATAATTCATTAGCTCCTTTTTTTCCCTCACACCTAGTTTTCTAGATCCTCATTTTCTCCCCATAGGGCTGATAAATTTGGTGATTTGAATATAAAAACTGTCCTGCTAAGCAACAGATTTGCTTTGTAGTTGCTATTGGTCAGCACTAAAAATTATTGCATTTATTCTTATTAATATTTAAAATAAAAATATTCATTCCTATTAAAATTAAACTATGTTTTTACTATTAATTGCAACCACTTTAATATGCATGTATAAAGATCACAGTACTTTGACAAATATGTTATTTTATAAACTGTCATTTAGTGTTTAGGAAATACATGAAGCCAAGAGAGTCTGACTTACTCAAAAACACAACCACACAGCAGATCTACTCATAAGTTATGTTTGACAGGCTGCAGTTTAACCATCACTTTACATTTCATATGCTTTTCCCAGGTTGGTCACTCAGTCCTGAGGCTGTTACTTATTCTCAGTTCTATATATAAAGACACTGAATTCTTCTTCAAAAAATCAACATCTTGTACTGCAATAGAAGCTCCAAACATCAATCTTGGTACCAGCTTCTCCTTGCTCTGCAGAGGCTATTAATCTTGTTAATTGCAGCTAATCATATTAGGAGAAACAATGTCATATAGCACAAGAATTATTAAGAAGCAACATCTTTAGTATAACAATTTTTGTAGAAATAATTTAAATTAATATTTTTAAAAGAAAACATGATTGTACTTTTTAAAAGAATGCTACTACTAGCAAAATAATTGGCAATGTATTTTTGACTCTCAATCAGCATCAACTATAGATGTTAAGATTGTAAATGTAATTTTTTCTAAGTGTTTTTTCATTAATACTTCAAATATTTACTTACTACATGCTAGGAATTAAGCTTGCTGCTGAGGATATACGAGCAAAGGAAGTAGGTTTGTTACATTCACTCAACAGACATTGATAGGATGGTATCAGGAGATAACCATTACAAAAGAACTAGAAGGAGCAGCAGTTTTCATAACTGTTGTAAACTTGGGACTGTGATTTAACATAATCCAAGAAAAAAGGTATCATTCTTTGGTAGTGTTTCTAAGCACAACTGGACAATTTTACTTAGCAGTGACGAGTCAGTCTACTGGCACAAGTTTTAAGAGGTAGACAGTCCCAAATGAATTATTAAAGCAATATGTAAGGGAACTAGATACAAGGCCAAAACAGGGCCCTCCACTATGGATTGTTTAGCATTTGTCCTGTGGTCCACCGACTGATCTCAACTGCTTTTAAGACTTGTGTGTGCTCAGTTCAATTCAGTTCAGTCACTCAGTCATGTCCAATTCTTTGTGACCCCATGAACCACAGCACACCAGGTCTCCCTGTCCATCACCAACTCCTGGAGTCCACCCAAACCCATGTCCATCGAGTCAGTGATGCCATCCAACTGTCTCATCCTCTGTCGTCCCCTTCCCCTCCTGCCCCTAATCTTTCCCAGCATCAGGGTCTTTTCCAATGAGTCAACTCTTCGCATGAGGCGGCCAAAGTATTGGAGTTTCAGCTTCAACATCAGGCCTTCCAATGAACACCCAGGACTGATCTCCTTTAGGATGGACTGGTTGGATCTCCTTGCAGTTTAGGGGACTCTCAAGAGTCTTCTCCAACACCACAGCTCAAAAGCATCAATTCTTAGGCGCTCAGCTTTCTTAAGAGTCCAACTTTCATATCCATACATAGTGACTTAAAAGAAAAATAAGAGATTTGACTCTGATGGGATTTACTTCTGTAAAAATTTATCTATTTACTTTGGCTTTTATTGAAGAGGATTGGGATGGAAGCATTTGATAGTATACTCTAACATAATTTGTTTTGGCTCAAGTGTTAAAGAATCCACCTTTCAATGCAAGAGACACAGGAGATGCGGTTTCAATTCCCTGGAGGAGTAAATGGCCACCATTCCAGTATTCTTGCCTGAAAAATCCCATGGACAGAGGAGCCTGGCCTGCTGCAGTCCATGGGGTTGCAAAGAGTCAGACACGACTGGGCATGCGTGCATGCAGGCACCTAAGAACGTTTGAAGAGCTCTTGTTCATGCCCTCATGCCAGCACTTCAACTCTCCTACTTGTTCAACTTCTGGAAAGCCCCATTAATCTAAAAAGAAATGATACAAATACAGTTACCAAACAGAGACTCACAGATTCAGAGAATGAACTGATAGTTGACTGAGGGTAGGGGGTGGGGCGGGCAGGAGGGAAGGATGGGGGAAGGGATAGTTAGGGAGTTTGTGATGGACACACACATACTGTTATATTTAGAGGGACCTCCTGTGTAGCACCTGGAACTCTACTCAATGTTATGTGGCAGCCTGGGTTGGACAGGAGTTTAGGGGAGTATGGATACATGAGTATCTATGGCTGACACCCTTCACTGTTCATCTGAAACTACTGCACCATTGCTAATTGGCTATCTTCCAATACAAAATAAAACATTAAAAAAATAAAACTGGAAATTCAAGAACTTTAAACACTTGGAATTCTCAAACTATTTTAGCTCCTGCATATCTAAGTAACTGTTATTCTTAATTTTGGAAACCATTTGATTATGTTATTTAATCAAATTTACTTTCACTCTCTCTTTTATATTGTTGTCATAAGTTTGTAACTTTCAGTATTTTATAATTTAATTGATTTACCAGATTTATTTTTCTTCTTTGGAATTAATATTTTAAAATTATGCTTGTTTAAGGAAGTTTTTGCTTTTATATTTTTGTGGTATTAGAATCATACTGAATCATTATCAACTAGATTTCTAAGCTATTTTATTTCATTTTTAGCATTTGTGTTTGGTATGTTTATTATTTGGATTACATTTAATGCATTTTGATTTCTTAGTTTGGTTATGTTTTTGTTCTGAGTTTTTCTTATATTAAATAATAACTACTTCTCATATTTAAAAGAAATAAAGCAGTAAACAAAAGACCAGGTAAAAAGATCAAACAAATAAGCAGAGCAAAATCATTAACAATTTTAAACTACCATAGTTTTTGCTTTTTATTTCTTAGTGAAAAGTGGAAACACTACTAGAATGTATGCACACGCATACACAAAATATATGATTGCCTAACTACTGACAATCAGAACTCTCAAGGAGGGACAGCAAGCTATGGCCAACCCAGTTTCCATTTTCACTGTTATCTCAATTGTTAATTCTTATATCACCTCAATTCCTGCCAAAATCTTGAAATTGCTTTCCAGCTGTTTCCCTGAATCTGTTTCTTACCACTGGAATACTACAGCCAGTGATATATTTGCTCAAAACATTTAATTACATGGATTTTCAAAATTAAAAGTTATTGCACTCTTTTTACACAAAAAAGAGGGGGGAAAAATCAAAAGACAAAAAAATAAGAATCCTTTGTTTTCTCCCACAGTATCCTGACGATTACTCCTGAGTGAAAATTTGAACTCTTCCTTAATTAAAGCCTGTTCATTGAAGGCATAATCAGACCTAAGGAAAATTGAAGTATCCCATCTGTCAAAAGCATACTACTTAGTTGTAGAAATGCAATTGGTTTAAAAAGTAGTATTGGCAATTTTGTTCCAGCTCAATTCCACCCATCCAGAATGAGGCATCATTTCTCAAGTAGATAATAAGCTTTATTACTTTGGTTATATTTTTTATTCCATTTTATTTCTGGAAAACTGGGCATTTTGATGTGGTTTTGCGTATCTTAAATAAAGATAAAGCAAGTTAAACCCAACTGCTCTGATATATTTTAAATTCAGTCAAGTTTTTTAAAATAAATTTAAACATAAAGATTATCCATGCAAGAGTTACAATTAACTGCTTTAACTAATTCAATTTACAATTAAAAAATAATTCTACATTGTACATAAAACTACTACTGAAAGTTCCTGGGTTGAATTTTGTTGCAACTAGATTCAAGAACAAGAGAGCAAAAGGGATTATTATGCAGTGAACTAAAAGAATACATTATTTTAATTCATCCAACATGATTTAAAATGGGTGAAAAAATATCTTTGTCAATAACAATGAAGATGACCAACAGAAAGTGATTAATTCCAAAGGTAGAATAATTCAAAACCCAGTTTTTCTTAATGTTTCCTTAAATATATTTCTCAAATTGATGCTTCAAATTTCTCATAAGAAGATTATTAAATGTTACTCTCTTTAAGTAAATTCTTACAGTAAATTTTCCTGTATCACTGCAATTGTTTTAGATTTTGATATAAGTTAATGATGAACATGGGACACATTCTGACTATAGAGTAAAAAACTGAGCAAAGATTATACTACAAGACAATCAGCCAAAATTTGCTTTTTAGTCCAATTAACTCAATTATGTGTTATTGTTGATGCAGAACAAATAAACTGTCAGATATTTCTCCAGTAAAGGTAGATCTATTCAGGATCAGCAGCAAATTGAAGTTCAGTACCTGCAAGCATGTCAAGCCATGAGCAAGTCCCCCCAAAGCAAGTTGGGAGGGCTAGAGTTAAAAAAAAAAAGAATCCAAGATGGTTTCTGTTCATTAATTTTTCACATTATAAAATGATAAGAGCAAGTAATGACAGTAAGTAATAATACTCCTTAGATGTATATAAGTCATCATAATACATAATTGCTAGATATATGAAAATCCAGAAATACATATCTTATTCTCAAAAGAAAAGACACAAAGTGAGGTTCAGTTTCATGACAACACACATCTGGGAATGAGCACCCTAGGATCTAAAGCAGCTATTATAAACACACTCAAAGAAATAAAGAAAATTATTCTTGAGCAAATTAAAATATAGGAAATCAAAGCAGAGAAATGGATATTTTAAGAAGCCAGTGGGAATCTCTAAAGGAACATATATAATACTTCAAACAAAAAATATCATTGGGAAAAAACAGGAAGTAAAAGATACATCCATATAGATTATCCAATCTGAAGAAAAGGGAGAAGAAAACTTTGAAAAACTATACAGCATATCGAAATGTCTTCGATATTTGTAATTAGTCTCCTGGAAGGAAAGAGAATGAGAATAAGGAATAAAAATACTTTTTGAGTGTGTGAAAACAACAAATTTGGTGAAAAACATAAACTTATAGATTCAACAAGTGAAGTAAGCCCCTAGCTCAGTAACCTCCAAAAAGGATGGAATGAAGAAACCCATGTCTATCACGTTACACTCAAACTACTAAAAATAAAAGATAAAGATAACTTATTGAAAGCATCCAGAGAAAATAGCATGTTACATAAAGGGAGTAGCAATTTTAAATCCCTAACCTTGCATCAGAAACTCTGGAGCCTACAATGCAGGTGGCACTGGGTAAAAAACCTGCCTGCCAATGCAGGAGACTCAAAAGATGTGGGTTTGATCCTTGGGTCAGGAAGATCCTCTGGAGAAGGAAATGGCAACCCACTCCAGGATTCTTGCCTGGAGAATCGCCATGGACAGAGGAGCCTGGTGGGCTACGGTCCATAGGATTGCAACTGAAGCAATTTAGAACACACACACACAAACACACACACACACACACACATACACACACACACACACACAGGGCTTTCCTGACTTATTTGCGTTGCTTATACAAATTTATGTATGTGTATTAATTATATATCCAAGGCATTAAATAATGGTTCATGAGAAAAACTCTGCCTTCAAAAACCTTAACATTTAAGTGAAGGGGCTTGGAGCATGCAGTAACTTAAACAATTGAACGCCCAGGACAGAGATACTTTTATTGGAACTAATCCATTCCTAAGAAAGGAAGAACCAGAAAAAATGGTGTATGGCATAAAGGGAAGCTAAATGTATTCTTGGAGAACACTTCTAATAGGCTGAAGCAGGCACAGAACATTCACGGTTCACAGACATAAGGCAAGTTATAAGATATCTAGAGAGAAAGAGGACCCAGCTCCAACTCTGAGAGAGAGAGACAGAAAGGGTTAAGCAGGCTATGTATGAAGTGGGCGGTAGGGGAAAGAGCAGGGAGCATTTAGGGGGAAGAGAGAGAGCTGGGTAGAGAGAAGGAGTTGCCTTTATATTACATTTTATTGTATTTTTAGTTTTAAAAAGATTCATTTGATCCGCTGGTGTCAACGTGCTTTGACAAGCTTTCTTACTTCTGTTGACCAGTGACTTAGCTAGCCCACACTATAGCTCCAGCTTCTCCTTTCCCGCCCGAGGACTCCGCCACAACCATTTTCTCTATCAGCCAAGCCCACAGCCTGGCCCTGGACCTCATCTTACTGTTAAGAAAGTTTTTCTTATCCCATAACCTCACCCTCCTATCACATGACCTCAAGGAGAGAAACAGTTGAGTTATTAGATAGGACCTAATGGTATTAAATAAAATTCAAAGAAAGACTATTGGTACCTTGTATTTTAGTTGTGTTAGGATTCTTCTAATTTCTGCTTAATTATATCTGGGTTTTCAATCATTTAAGAGTGAGACATCTTGAGGAGCGGCATAATCAGATGTTACAGAAAGGTTAGGCCAAGCTCTGGTGGCCACTTCAGGTGGTTTTGTAACATGCATGCATGTGTGCTAAGTTGCATCAGTCCCGTCTGACTCTTGGCGACCCCATGGACGGTAGCCCTCCAGGCTCCTCTGTCCATGGATTCTCCAGTCAAGAATACTGGAGTGGGTGGCCATGCCCTCCTCCAGGGGATCTTCCAGACCCAAGGATGAAACCCATGTCTCTGTGTCTCCTGGACTGGCACGTAGGTTCTTTACCCCTAGCGTCACCTGCAAAGTCCTTTCATGAGTGAGAGGAGCATTCAATTTGTTACTTTGCTAATAGGTGTACTTAATATTTTATATATATTATCAGTGGAGGCAAATTACTTCACTAAACATTGAATTAAGTTGCACCTGTCATTTTGGATAGGATTGGCAGAAATCTGTAATAATAAAAATGTATGTATATGTGTGTATATACACATAACTCCAAATAAAATATATTTCTTTAATATATTTATATTAAATCTAGACTTTATAACAAAATTAGCAACTTTAGATAAAACCTAAGGCTCTTGTTCAAAGTTTATACTATCATCTCATACATCTTGCTATATCAACTTTTATATTTTCATCTACTGTCTCTATACCCACCGATCAACATTCAAATATTTTTAAAGTGTCTGAAAAAGTAAATAAAAGGTGCCATAAATTAATCTTCCCATTCAAAAACAAACAACAATAATTCGTATCTACTGTGTAACAAGCACTGAACTAACTTTAGGATAAAACAACATTAAACTTGAATAATATGATCCCTTATGATTTTGTTGCCTAATAGGGAAAACTGAAATCAAACAAATATTTGTGAAACTAAGACACGATGCTATTGAGACATACACCCTGGTTACCCATGTTCCTTCCATATATAACCCTTATTTGCCCTCACTTTGGTAACCAAATTTTTTGAAAGAATTGCCTTCACCCACTGTCCCCATTTCTTCTCCTTCATTTCACTTCTCATTTGACTGTAATCTGACTCCTAGCAAACCATTCAGTTAGGACTGTTTCACCAAAGTCTTAAAACACTTCTTGTTTCTAAATCTCACAGATCTAAATTAAATAAAATGATCGAATCTGGAATGGGAGGATCAGGGAACGTGTCCCAGATGACATGAAAATCCTTCTAAATGCAAAAATTAAAATTGCCTACCAACAGTTAAACAAGATGAATTGAAGAAAAAAAAGGGGGGGTATTAACCAAGCAATAAAAGCATTCAAAGAAAGGTACATCCAAGACCTCTTAAGCTTCCAGAGAGAAAACGAAAATAACAATATACTCACAGAAGAACGAGGAGAAAGCTGTCACCAAGGTTCTGATCGGTGGGACGGTGACTTAAACTAGAATTTGTATTAACCATCACTTAGAAGGTGACAGAGGGTCAGATGGTTAGATGACGTCACCGATTCAATGGACGTGAACGTGGGGAAACTGTGTGAGATGGTGAGGGCTAGGGGAGCCCACCGTGCTGCGGTCATGCTGAAGGTTGGGGGTGACTCGGCAACTGGACAGCAACAAGACGTGAAGGTGGAATAAAAACATTCTCGGGACTCAGAAATCTTTCCCACTAATGAGCTTTTCTTCAGAAGTTACTTAATGATATAAGCCAGTTAAATGAGAGAACAAAATGGAACAAAACAAAAAATACATATGATTTAGGAAATAGTTAACAGAAACCAAGAAAGCTTTGAGGGAAATTCCAAGAAGTCTACATTCTTCTATTTATAGAAGGAAAAATGTCAAGATCTTTTAAATGGGGATGGGGAGATTTGGGAGTGTGTCTTCCAAGGCAAAAAAAAAAAAATGCATTTTATAAAATAAAGAGGGAAACATTTAAGCTCTGGTAACGACACAAAAACGTATGAAAAGGAAAAAACTGAAAACAACCAGATTAAGACACTTTGTTAAAAATGGCAGAATCATGGATGGAAGAAGCCTGAATCACTGAGTCATCTAATCAAGTATACTTAAGTTTGGTTCTTACGTGGCTAAGAAGTAAGCTATTATATGAATTTCTAAGATTTGGATAGTATCTGTTATAGAAGCTAGTGTTTTTTTAGCACTATGCTCTGTGTAATGCTTTTTTGGCCTAAATTTCACCTTACATGATATTTCAATTCATTTCAGTTTTTACCCATTGCTGCTTTTTTGCTTCTCACTCTTTATTTTCGTCAACTCCTCTCTTCCCTCTTCTGCTTTTTCCTCTCTCCTTTTCTTCCTTCTCCTACTTCTCATCCTTGTTTCTTCATTATTCAATTTGTATGCTTTAACTTTTAAATCCCACTTTAAAAACTCACTTCAGTTTTGGATTTATCTACTGTGCACAACAAAAAATCGGGGGTTTTGCATTATAAAAAATTTAAAGCTCTTTACTGTAATAGTTGAATGTAGACCATTTTTATTAATATAGCAATTCTGTTCTTCAGTTGGACACGACTGAGTGACTGAACTGAACTGATTCTGTTCTTATGTATTTCTTCATAACTGAAACCCTTTATTATGTGATGTGCTTTCTGCTTTACCACTCTGATATTTTGGATGGTTTGCCTTTTCATTTTAGATTTACTTTTATAGTGAAAACTTAATCCTCCATATATTTCTCTTATCCTTTAAGAGATTGTTTCCTTAGTAAGAACAATATTGAAATTAACACACCTCTTCTTTTTCCCCATCCTCTCATTTTTTCTACCATCAAATTTTATACAGTAGTGTTTTCTTCTATTGTCTTTATCCTTGTATCACCAATGAGTCTATTAGAAATATGTTGTGTTACTTGGTCTTTGCCTATTTGTCTGAGTATTATCTGTCTATATTTGAAGATTTGTAATGATAACAATAATGTATTTGTGTTGATGATCTTAACTTAAATCCCATTCTTAAATTTAAGGTGCCATTTAAATATTTATATAAAAGGAATGCTTTATGTCCCTATAAAATTATATTCAATATTAGTCTGTAATCACTTTATTCATTTTTTGGAGACTACAACTCTCTTCTTGTAATTTGGTAGATCTCTTTGCCTTTCTTTTACCTCTTTTTTTCTTTTACCTCTTTTTTTCTTTTACCTCTTATTAAAAGTTTTAATATTTTCTATATGCCATTTTGTCTTCTTCAATTGTCTTTTTTCTCTTTTCTATATTTCTGAGGTTTCTGAAATTTCTGATCTCACAAATGCCTTTTTATACTTTCTTAATTTTTTGAAAAATTTTTTTAAACTTTATCAGTTCACTTAGCACTTCCTACCTCTGTAGCATCATTTCTTTTCTACTTCTTACATTTCTGTTTCATGGAATTGTTTTATAAAAGTTGTCTAATTCCTTATCATTGCAGTTTACCTGGTCATAAGTTTCATTTTCTCAAGGACATGTCCAAGGTCCTATTAATAACAAATCACACTCTTTGTTTCTTACATTATTTTTTATCTATACCATTCTACATCATCTTTTATTTCCTTACCTATGACTAGGGTATTCCTGAGGCATGGCTTTGCAAGAGCTTTGGAGGAAGGGCATAACAGATGAAATCAAAGGGGCGTTTCTTTCTCTTAAGATGCTCTTTCTTTCTCTTAAGGTGCTCTTTCTCTTAAGATGATAAAGGGTTTGTCAGGGTGATTTTATTACACCCTCCCGCCCTCAGCATCTCAAAGTCATATTGTGTTCTGGGGAGCATCTTATGCCTGCTCTCTTCAGTTCTCACCTTAATGTGAGCAAACGTGAGGCATCGGCTTTTTGCCTCTTGATGAGTCCTTCGTTTTCAATATGCTTTCTATGCTAGCACTACTTTTCAAGATATGCTTCCTCTGGCCTTTCTCGATGCTATGATTTGCTTCTCAGCTTCATTTCCTCCTACATTCTGTGCTTCATTTCAGCTTTCTTGGCAGCCTTTACCTTTCGTCCAAAACCTGGGAATTATATTGTCTCCTCATTCTGCTGAATATAGAACTGTGGTAGACTTGTTTTTGAGCAATTTCCAGGAATAGAAGGGACAGTGGTTGACTTATATAGTACCATTCTTACCAGAAATGCATCTCCATATACTGACAACTCATCTGAATCCTATTTACATAGTTTTCATTTGCAGAAATTGTTCTGTTATTTTCTAAAATGGAAAAAAAATGTTCACTCTTTTAAAATTTTCCTGAAATTAATTGCCTCACTAATTTTTATTTGCTTATTTTATTACATATCTATCACTAATTCACTCTCAACTATTTTGTGTGTCTCTCTTCTCTTTATCTGGATATATAGATTTCATTTTTTTTTCGTGAAATAATCCCTCTGGATCCCTCTATTTTTATGCTCTCTTGCCATTTGTATGAACTCTAAGCCTATTTTTTCTTTCTTCTTAGGATTTCCCTTCATTCTCACTCTTGGAATTCTCGGAGTTGTCTTCTTAATGGATTTACATGTATTTCTTTTTTAAGTTACATACACACTCCCCAGAAACTTTTAAAATCAGTTAATTCTACTTTGATTAGTACATTGACCAATGTAGCAGGCAAAATTCTGAGATGGTTCCCACGATTCCTGCCTATGGTATACGCTGTCTTTAAATGTCTCCCCTGTTCATATCCGCTCTCACCCCTCTTATTCAGCATAATTTTGGAAGTCCTAGCTACAGCAATCAGAGAAGGAAAAAAAGCAAAGGGAATCCAAACTGGAAAAGAAGTTAAACTGTCACTGTTGGCAGATGACATGATGCTATACATAGAACATCATAAGGATACTACCAGAAAACTACTAGAACTCATCAATGAGTTTGGTAAAGTTTCAGGTTACAAAATTAATACACAGAAGTGTGTTGCATTTCTATACACTAACAACAAAAGAGCTGAAAGAGAAACTCAAAAGGCAATTCCATTTACCATTACATTAAAAAAAGTAAAATAACTGGAATAAATCTGAGAAGACAAAAGACCTGCACTCCAAAATGTATAAGATGCTAAAGAAAGAAATTGAAAAAGACATAAACATATGGAAAGATGTACCATGATCATGGATTAGAAGAATCAATATTGTCAAAATGACTGTACTATTCAAGGCAATCAACAGATTCAATGCAATCCCTATCAAATTGCCAATGGCATTTTTCACAGAACTAGAACAAAAAAACACTCAAAATTTGTACAGAGACACAAAAAATCCCGAATAGCTAAAGCAATCATGAAAAAAAAAGAAAAGAAAAGAAATGTAGCTGGAAGAATCAGGATCCCTGACTTCAGACTATACTAGAAAGCTACAGTCATCAAAATAGTATTGTACCAGCACAAAAAATAGAAAGATAGATCAATGGAACAGGATAGAAAACAGAAATAAATCCATGTACTTATAGTCAATCTATGACAAAGGAGACAAGACTATACAGTGTTGGAAAGACAGCCTCTTCAACAAATGATGCTGGGAAAACCAGACAACCATATGTAAAAAAAATGAAATTAGATCTTTCCTTAACTCCATACACAAAAATAAACTTAAAAAGGATTAACTAAATGTTAGACTGTACACTATAAAACCCTTAGAGGAAAACATAGGCAGTACACTCTCTGACATAATCAGAGCAACATCTTTCTCAATCCATTGCCCAGAATATTGGAAATAAAATCAAAAACAAACAAACGGGACCTACTTAAACTCAAAAGCTCTTGCACAGCAAAAGAAACAAGAAACAAAACAGAAAAAAAGACAACCCACATATTGGCAGCAAACATTTACAAATGATATAACTGATAAGGGGTTAGTCACAAAATTTACACACAGCTTTTGACACTTGATAGTATCAAAACAAACAACTCACTCAAAAAATGGGCAGAAGACCTGAACAGATATTTCTGTAAGCAGTACATACAGATGGCCAATAGGCACATTAAAAGATGTTCAAAATCACTAGTTATTAGAGAAATACAAATAAAAACCTCAATGAAATGTCACCTAATACTGGTCAGAATGGTTATCATCAAAAATCCACAAACAGCAAATGTCAGAAAGGGTGTGGAAAGAAGGGAACCCTCCTGCACTGTTGGAAGGAATATAAGTTGGTATAGTCTCTGTGGAGAAATTCATGGATGTTCTTTAAAAAACTAAAAACAGAGTTACTGTATGGCCCTGCAATCCCACTGATGGGCATATATCCAGAGAAAGACATGGCCTGAAAAGATACGTGCATCCCAATGTTCATTGCAGCACTGCTTACAGTAGCTAAGACACGGAAACAACCTACATGTCCATCAACAGAAGAATGGATAAAGGTGTGGTGTGGAGAGACAGAGAGAGAGGGGAATACTACTCAGCCATGAAAAAGAATGAAATGAGGCCGTTTGAAGCAACATGGATGGACCCAAGAATGTCATACTGAGTGAGGTGAGTCAGACAGAGGAGAAATGTCACATCACAGCCTTTATATGTGGACTCTAGAAAGAAATGATACAAATGAACTTACTTACAAAACAGAAAGAGACTCACAGACATAGAAAATGAACTCCTGGTTGCCTCGGGAGGAAGGGATAATTATGTACTTTGGGAAGGTCACATACACATTGCTATATTTAAAATGGATAACCAACAAAAACCCATTGTATAGCATGTGGATCTCTGCTCAGTGTTATGTGCCAGCCTGGATGGGAGGGGTCTTTGCGGGAGAATGGATACATATGTATGGGTGAGTACCTTCACTGTTCACCTGCAACATTCACAATATTGTTAACTGGCTATACCCCAATATAAAATGTTTTTTGTATTAAATAAATAAATATAAAAATGAAAAACAAAAATTTCCCCCCTTGAATGTGGCAGAGGCCTGTGAACATTATGGGATATCACCTTATGATTAGGTTGTATTATACAGAAGAAATAGTTTTTCAGATGTCTTATGGTTCCTACAAATTGGTTTATAGCTAATTTAAAAAGATTTTATCCTTTGTGGAACTGTTTAAGTGACTCTGTTAAAAGAGGTCTGAGAGATTTGCCAAAGCCTTTGACTGTGTGGATCACAATAAACTGTGGAAAATTCTGAAAGAGATGGGCATACCAGACCACCTGACCTGCCTCTTGAGAAACCCATATGCAGGTCAGGAAGCAACAGTTAGAACTGGACATGGAACAACAGACTGGTTCCAAATAGGAAAAGGAGTATGTCAAGGCTGTATATTGTCACCCTGCTTATTTAACTTCTATGCAGAGTACATCATGAGAAACGCTAGGCTGGAGGAAGCTCAAGCTGGAATCAAGATTGTCAAGTGAAATATCAATAACCTCAGATATGCAGATGACACAACCTTTATGGCAGAAAGTGAAGAAGAACTAAAAAGCCTTTTGATGAAAGTGAAAGAGGAGAGTGAAAAAGTTGTCTTAAAGCTCAACATTCAGAAAACTACGATCATGGCATAAAGTCCCATCACTTCATGGCAGATAGATGAAGAAACAGTGGAAACAGTGGCTGACTTTATTTTTCTGGGCTCCAAAATCACTGTAGATGGTGATTGCAGCCATGAAATTAAAAGACGCTTACTCCTTGGAACGAAAGTTATGACCAACATAGACAGCATATTAAAAGGCAGAGACATTACTTTGCCAACAAAGGTCTGTCTAGTCAAGGCTATGGTTTTTCCAGGAGTCATGTATGGATGTGAGAGTTGGACTATAAAGAAAGCTGAGCACTGAAGAATTGATGCTTTTGAACTGCAGTGTTGGAGAAGACTGTTGAGGGTCCTTTGGACTGCAAGGAGATCCAACCAGTCCATCCTAAAGGAGATCAGTCCTGAATATTCATTGGAAGGACTGATGCTGAAGCTGAAACTCCAGTACTTTGGCCACCTGTTGCAAAGAACTGACTCACTGGAAAAACCCCTGATGCTGGAAAAGATTGAAGGCAGGAGGAGAAGGGGACGACAGAGGATGAGATGGTTGAATGGCATCACCGACTTGACAGACATGAGTCTGAGTAAGCTCTGGGGGTTGGTGATGGACAGGGAGGCCTGGCGTGCTGCGGTTCATGGGGTCACAGAGAGCTGGACACGACTGACTGACTGAACTGAACATACCTTCACATACCTCTATTTTTATTCTACAAATTCTCAGGGAATTCATTTTTACCCAGCTCTTCAATCTAACCTATGTAAGGATCCCAAATATGTATTCTCAATTCAGTGTAAACCTCCAAGGATTAATTTTTTCTAGAGACTTTTAGCCAGATATTCCATGGATACCTGAAGATTAGCACAGTCTTTTTATTCAGGCCAGAGAAGCTTTTCTCTTTGGAATTTCATCTCCACATAGCCTGCCCTATATCTTCAAAATAAAAGGGCACTACACTGGAATACTATTCCATTATGGGAGACAGACACTACTTCAGACAGGAGAAATGGTTAAATGAAAGAAATGACAGTTTGATCACCCTGTAGTATCCTACTTCAGAATATCTAAAAGAGTAGCATTTTCCAGTATTGGAAAGTTTTGTTTTGTTTTGTTTTGTTTCCCATTTTTTTTCCTAAGGATTCTGAGGCATTAGCATGGAATTTGCAACAGTACCATATGAAGACTGAGGAATTGCCTATATGTAGAGCTACACAATTTGCATGAAACATGATACCAATTTTTGTTGACAACTAAACGAATACCACATGTCATAACTGCAACAATTTGTTTTTTTATAAAAATATTTAAGACTATCTAATTAAATTCATATTTTTTCAGCTTAATTTTAATAATTTTACTTTTAAAATTTGATACACATTTAGTATACTTTGATTTTCAGTTTTAATAACCTTAGAAAAATTTTTGAAAATTTGTTTGCATTTATTTTAATTTATATTTTTAATGAAGATCTATTCAAATTGTAGATATTTTGAATAAAATTCTATTTTATTTTCGATCATCTAAATCACTCAGTGAATGTAATACAATGTCATGATGATAATTAAAAGTATAAAAGCATAACCCAGAAAAGGAAAAAGATAAAAAAGAGACAAGAAACACAAACATTTTCTATATGAGGCATATTTTTTAAAGGAGGATAATAGGATGTAGCATTTTTAACAATTTGTTAGCTTGACTTATAAGCTAAATACTTAGAAATGTGGCACATGGCCATCCATTTTTACTCTTCCCATAAGTCCTAAAAATGTTAGGGGTGGTGCTTCCCAAATTCTTTGTGTCCACAACCCAACTTAACATCACCTTTTAAATCTACTATACTTCATTGATTTTCTGTCTTGATGCGTGACACAACCTGCTACCCAGTTACTTAAACCAGAAGCCTAAATCTCACTCTAATTTTTCACACATAAAATCTACTCATCATGGTTGTATTTACTTCTATAGTACATTTACAAAATGTCTTTAAAACTGTCCCTTCCTCAGATAGCCTTCCTCTAGCCCCTACAATGCAGCCTCTCCCACTCTTTCATCCAGTGACAATTTTTCTCTAATTTCTTCACTGTACTTATTAGTTTGGAAATTATTATATGCATGTACTTATTTATCCATGATTAATCTCCACCCCTTCACTTGAAGCTCCAAGAAGGTTTATCTAGGTCATATTTGTATTTAGGGAGCTTAGAATAGTATCTGGCACATGATAGCCACTCAATAAATAATCTATTAATGAATAAATTTTCTTTGTCCACATAAACTGCTGTCATTGGCTTCATTATACATTTAGAATATTTTTTAACTGACTGTTTAGAAAATCATTCTCTTAAATAATTGGATTGTCTTAGCTGCAGTGGTGATTAACATTTCAACAAGCAAACTTAGGGTAGGTTATGAAAGATGCCTGAATCCTGGAAGAATTCTCCCTGTTTGCCAATCTTCTGAACATACTTTGTTCTTGAAAATGCCATTCTTTTAATAACATATGATAATTATTTTCTTAACAAGCTTTCCTATAATTACAAAAGATAATTTTTATCAGTGATCAGAAAACAAACTATAAATGTACAAATAAAGATATTCTTTGCTGGCTCACTTAGTTTTCAGATTTATTTGGCCTGTATGATCAATTATTTTTTAATTTGTATTTTCTAAGCATTGGTGTTTCTTGCCATCGGTAAAACAAACATATGAGGTCAAAGAATGTGCAAGTTACTCATATTAAACACCACCTTGAAATGATATTTTGATTAATGTATGTGGTTGTAGACACATGTGTTGTTTTTCTCCAATTATATTCTTTGTCAGAAGTAAGAGTTTTCAACATTTCCCGTGGAATTCTATTACGTTTTTTCATTCTCTTTCCCATGGGGAGAATACATGACATTTTTTTTCTCAGTTCCCTGCTTTGGCTGTATTATTTTAGTCTATGGAACAGATGGCTTTCAAATTATTGAGCTTGCTCTTGAGAAATGTCTTTAGAGATGCAAACTTAGTCAAGAAACCCGTTAAGCAATTTTTCATGTGGTTTTCATAGAGTTAGTCTGTGGGACTTGTTTTGAAAATGGATAACATTATTCATACATAAGATAGGATAAATTCAGCTTCATTTATATTTTTCCTAATGTGTAAAATAAAGACAGCTAAAAGACTACAAATGGTAGATAAGTAAATACAAGCAAAACTTTAAAATGAATTTAAATTAATTCAAGAAAGCAGATGAAAGTGACTGCTTTTAATTCTCATCCAGAAATCATTCACTTTCTCTTAGTTTCTTAATAAATTATTTGTTTTTATAAATGATTTTTCCATACCCACATTTGAATTCTGAAGAAATATTCCTGTGTCTGCCCTTAATCCTCTTCTGGCTAAACCTCTCAAAGCACATCAGTTATCTTTGTAAACCTGCACCAGTACATCTTTCTAAAACTTGTTATTTTTTGAGTCACTGCATTGATCAAAAATCTCAGAGGCCTGAGCGTCCATTGATGGCATCCATAGAGTTCACTCTTTGAGCCCGACCTGAATTCATGTCTTGGTTAAACGTTTGTGTGATCTTTCAGGCCTGGCCACAGGTAATCAAAAGGCCTTATGGGAGAAGGTGCTCTCCCCACACCCAGCTTTGTGCATAGCCAAGGCACTGTGGTCACTGAAGGGTGAAACATATTGCAGTTTGTAGGGCAGCGAAATTTGCTACCCCAGAATGTGTCTGTTTGGGATGAATATTAATTTAGTCTGATTTTTAAAGAATCAGAAGACTCAGGAAGTCTTTCTGTTTTAACTTCCCCCTTGTTGTGCTTAGTTGCTCAGTCCTGTGTGACTCTTTGTGACCCCATGGACTTGCCTACCAGGCTTGTCTGTCCATGGGGATTCTCTAGGCAAGAATACTGGAGTGGGTAGCCTATCCCTTCTCCAGGGGATCTTCCTGACCCAGGGATCGAATGGGGGCTTCCTGCACTTCAGGGGGATTCTTTACCAGCTGAGCCACCTTCTCCTTGGTCATTTAGTCACTAAGTCGTGTCCGACTCTTATGACGCCATAGACTGTTTAGCCCACCAGGCCCTTCTGGCCATGGGATTTCCCAGGAAAGAATACGGGAGTGGGTTGCCATTTCCTTCTCCAGGGACCTCCCCCTTAGTTGCCTAGAAAATCTTAGATCAAAGACCTGTTCTGTGAACAGTGCTATCACCAGTGATATCTGCAGAGGATATGGGCAAGGCACTGTGGGAAAAACTCTTAGGGAGCAGAGTCCACTCTGTGTCACGTTGTCTCTGCATGGCTCACAAACATTTATTTACAAACACTTGCTTTTTCATCTCGTCAATTGCCTTCCTCACCTACCACCCTAAAGCAATCTTCATTATTATCTTGACATATATCTTTAAGTCAATTTTCATACATGTAAATACCTACTATTTCTAAGTAGTAGTTACAGTGTAGCTTCAAACTTTTGTTCTTATTCCCTCACTCCAACATTATGAAGTAAACATGTCTTAGTATTCATATATGGTATGCAAAAAAAACTTATACTGATCTAATATAATCTACTGGGCTTCCCTTGTGTCTGCTTGGTGAAGAATCTGTCTGCCAATGCAGAAAACACAAGTTCAATCCCTGGGCTGAGAAGATCCCCTGGAGAGGAAATGGCAACCCACTCCAATATGCTTGCCTGGAAAATCCCATGGACAGAGGAGCCTGAGAGTCTACAAACCAAGGGGTCACAAAGAGTAGAACATGACTTGGTGACTAAATGATAACCTGCTAAGCTATCTTACTAAACGTTTGTTGTTCACAATTTCACTGCTCAAGTTACATCAGTGTGCTAGTATGGGAGAGAGATATCAGTGGTAAATACAGATACAGTGTGTGAGATAGGACCAGAGGGCAGGATACTGATGTGAACAAAAATAAACACCATATGTTACCACTTAGTAAGAGAGGGGGGAAAAATGTCAAGGCACACCGTGGTTTTCAAGGATTTCTTGGTCTTGTTGGACATTTATATTGTCTTTTAGCTTTGCTACTTTATAAAATATATGCATCAGGTCTTGTTGAGAAAGTCCTTGAACGCTGCATCTTAACATTACAGAATTGACCACATAAGCTTCTTCTTATTTGTTCTTATCCTCTAATGCTGGTTTCCTCCATAAACAGACATGGTTCAGGAAGAAACAAAAATGAACATTATATTTGTGAAAGTTCCTCGTAAATGTTCCCTTTAAGATCATAACTGCCTTAAGGAATAACAAGAGATGAGAAAATTTGTCTCACAAACTTTCCTAAGAATCCAACAAACAAGGGAAAAATTCTTCATTATAAGTAATATGACACAAAGCTTGTAAAATAAATAACAATTATTGTTTAATAGGTATACAAGAAAAAAGAAGAACTTTAACAATTGTCAAGAAATAGCTGTGTTCATCCTCTTATTGTTGAAGCCTATGCACACTACCATCTTCCTGACCTATGAACTATTACTTTATTAAAAGATAACTCATCTTTTGCTTATCTTTACATTATGATATAAAAATGTAGCCAGGATAACATGAAAAAAAAAGAGTGGACCCAATTTATAGAAGGAGGGATTTATGCTAGCTATAATAAAATATGATAAAAGTAGAGTGTGATGCTGCAAAGAACAGTATTGCATAGGAACCTGGAATATTAGCTCCATGAATCAAGGTAAATTGGATGTGGTTAAGCAAGAGATGGTAAGAATAAACATCAACATCTTAGGAATCAGTGATCTTAAATGGATGGGAATGGGTGAATTTAATCCAGAAAACCATTATATCTACTACTGTGGGCAAGAACCCCAAGGGAAAAATGGAGTAGCCCTTATAATCAACAAAAGAGTTCAAAATGCAGCACTTAGGAGCAACCTCAAAAATGACAGAATGACATTGGTTCGTTTCCAAGGCAAGCCATTCAACATCACAGTAATCCAAATCTGTGCCCCTACCATCAATACCAAAGAAATTGAACTTGATCAATTCTATGAAGACCAAGAAAAGCTCTTAGAGCTAACACCAAAAAAAGATGTCCTTTGTCATCACTGAGGATTAGAATGCAAAAGTAGGAAGTCAAGAGATACCTGGAGTAACAGGCAAGTTTGGCTTTGGAGAAAAAAATGAAGGAGGGCAAAGGCTAACTGAATTCTGCAAGAGAATGCATTGGTCATAGCAAATATCCTTTTCCAACAACACAAGAGACAACTTTACACCTGGACATCACCAAATAGCCAACACTGAAATCAAGTTGATTGCATTTCTTGTAGCCAAAGATGGAGAAGCTGTATACAATCAGCAAATACAAGACCTGGAGCTGACAGTGGCTCAGATTATTAGCTTCTCATAGCAAAATTCAGGCTTAAACTAAAGAAAGTGGAGAAAATCATTTGGCCAGTCAGGTATGAATTAAATCAAATCCCCTACGAATATGCAGTAGAGATAATGAATAGATTCAAGATCTGTTGTTCTAAAGTTCCTAAAGAACTATGATGAAGGTCCATAATATTGTACAGGAGGCAGTGAACAAAACTATAGCAAAGGAAAAGAAAGAAAGAAGGGAAAGTGCTTATCTAAGGAGGGCTTATAAATAGCTAAGAAAGAAGAGAACTGAAAAGCAAGGGAGAAAGGGAAAGGTCCAGTTCAGTTCAGTTGCTCAGTTTGTCCAACTCTTTGCGACCACATGAATCACAGCACACCAGGCCTCCCTGTCCATCGCCAAATCCCGGAGTTTACTCAAACTCATGTCCATTGAATTGGTGATGCCATCTAGCCATCTCACCCTCTGTCGTCCCCTTCTCCTCCTGCCCTCAATCTTTCCCAGCATCAGGGTCTTTTCAAATGAATCAGCTCATCATATCAGGTGGCCAACGTGTTGGAGTTTCAGCTTCAAAATCAGTCCTTCCAATGAATAGTCAGGACTGATCTCTTTTAGGATGGACTGGCTGGATCTCCTTGCAGTCAAAGGGACTCTCAAGAGTCTTCTCCAACACCACAGTTCAAAAGCATCAATTCTTCGGCACTCAGCTTTCTTTATAGATTACCAAATATTTTTCAATTGTGAAAGAACAGCCCAGAGAGAAAAGAAGGCCTTCTTCAATGAACAGAGTATAAAACTAGAAGAAAACAACAGAAGGAGGAGGACTAAAGATCTCTTCATGAAAATTGGAGATATCAAGGGAACATTCTGCCAAATCATGGACACAATGAAGGGTGTAAGTGGTAGAGACCTAGTAGACTGAAGAGAGCAGGAAGAGATGGAAAGAATACGTGGAAGAGCTGTACAAAAAAGATCCAAATGTATTCGATTGCAACAACAGTGTGGTCAGCCACCCTGAGCCACACATTCTGGAGAGTGAAGTCAAGTGGACCTTGGAAGCACTGCTGTTAATAAAGCTAGTGGATGTGATGGAATTCCTGTAGAACTAATCAAAATCCTAAAAGATGATACCATAAAGGTGTTGCATTTAAAATGTCAGCAAATGGCAGACCCAGCAGTGGCCACAGGACTGGAAAAGGTCGATCCTCATCCCAATTCCCAAGAAGGATAGTACTAAAGAATGTGCCGACCATCGGACAGTTGCACTCATTTCTCAGGCTAGTAAGGTCATGCTTAAAATCTTGCATTCTAGGCTCCAGCATCATGTGAACCAAGAATTTCCAGATGCCAAGCTGGGTTTAGAAAAGGAAGAGGAACCAGAGATCAAATTGCCCACATTCCTGGATTTCAGAGAAAGCTAGGGAATTTCAGGAAAACATTGACCTCTCTTTCATCAACTACACCAAAGCCTTTGACTGTGTGGATAATTATAAACTGTGGAAAGCTCTTCAAGAGATGGGATTACCAAACCATCTTACCTGTCTCCTGAAAAACCTATATGTGGGTCAAGAAGCAACAGTCAGAACCCTGTATGGAACAACTGATTGGTTCAAGATTGAAAAAAGTATTACTACAGGACTGTCTGCTGTCACCCTGTTTCTTTAATCTATATGCTGAGCACATCATGAGAAATGCCGAGTTGGATGAGTTACAAGCTGGAATCAAGATAGGTAAGAGAAAGATCAACAACCTCAAGATGCAGATGATACCACTCTAATGGCAGAAAGTGAAGAGGAACTAAAGAGCCTCTTGATAAGGGTGAAGGAGAAGGATGGAAGATCCAGCTTAAAACTAAATATTAAAAAAACTAATATCATGGCATGCAGCACCATTGCTTAATGGCAAGTAGAAGGGGGGAAAGGTGGAAGTAGTGACAGATTTCCTCTTCTCTGGCTCTAAAATCACTGCAGATGGTGACTGCAGCCATAAAATCAGAAGATGTTTGTTTCTTGGCAGGAAAGCTATGACAAACCTAGACAGTGTGTTAAAGAGCAGAGACTTTAATCTCAGTCAAGGGTATGGTCTCTCCGGTGGTAACATATGGTTGTGAGAGCTGGACAGTAAAGAAAACAGAGTACCAAAGAATTGATGTCTTTGAACTGTGGTGCTGGGCAAGACTCTTGAGAGTCCTTTGGACAACGAGATCAAACCAGTCAATCCTAAGGGAAGTCAACACTGAAGACTCATTGGAAAGACTGATGCTGAAGCTGAAACTCCAGTATTTTGGTCATCTGATGTGAACAGCTGACTCCCTGGAAAAGATCCTGATGCTGGTAAAGACTGAGGGCAGAAGGAGAAAAGGGTGACAGAGAATGAGATGGCTGGATGGTATCCCCGATGCAATGGACATGAACTTGGGCAAACTTTCGGAGGTGGTGACGGACAGGGAGGCCTGATAGTCCATGGAGTCACAAAGAGTCGGACATAACTAGATGGCTGAACAACAACAACATAATAAACTACATATTACAAGGTCCTGGTAATACAGGGAAGCTATGAAATGCAATTCCTTACAAAAGTCAATCCATCCAGGGTTCATTTCCATCTACTTGGGATGGAATAAATATGATCTCACCTAAAAGCAAGGTGGGTAACAAAATGACTTATCACTCCAGTCAGTCTATGTCGTTTTTAAAAAATTTAGTACTTTTAATTTAGTCTTTCCTTGGAAAACAAACAACAAGAAATAACCAAGTTTTGTCATCCAACTGGTGAAACATTATGTGGAAATGAGGATGATGCATTATTCTCTTCTCTCCATCACTTGATAAAAATGTCCATGTTCTCTATTTAGTTGATTTTGTCATAGCAGCTGGGAGAATTATACAAATGTCAAGCAAATACAGGTGAGATTGTGTCCATGATTAATATTCTATGGAAAAGTAGGCTTTACTGTTGCTACCTTAAATGTTAGATATTTTTCAATTTAATATGTAACCTTTTCATTCTCATTTCCTTATTACGGTCTGCTGGTTCTCCTATTTGTTATTTTTAAACACAGATTTTACTCAAACATCCCGCAATTCAATAGCTCTGCTTTCACTAAATTCTCTTAGAGAACCGAGGAGGTTAGCAAATGATTCAAGCAGATGGTCTGAATAATGAACATGTGACCTGTGTATTTTAGTCAAAAATCATGAGCTTTGTTCAGCTTTTGTCACAGTTTCAAGGTATTAACAGTTTTTAGACAAAATACCATTTAAGATCCATGGAATGGAAAAGCAAAAATTACGCACAAAACGCTTCACTGTGCACAAAGAAAAACAAGAAGAACAATCATGTTGATACGAATTAGTGCCTAAAAACTTAAAAGTGAATTAAAATTAAGAAGAATTTGGATTAATTTTCAACTCTGAGGAACCCCTTACCCATCTTCTTCAAGTAGAATCTGTTAAAGTGAGAATCCAAGCCAGAGTGGGTACATGTGGGGCGCAGGAGCCCCAGGGCACAAATGGGGATTGGCCCCAGCTGAGCTCATGTTCTCCACTAGTGAGTACCAGTGGGTTGCAGGCTGGTGAAAGAGGAGGCAAAATGCTGCCTTCTGCTTCCCCAGTAACATTCTCCCCTGGTACTGTTACCTTTATCACCATCATTTCCTAATACTGAAGTGTCTGGCAAATGTGGTAATGGGTGACTCATAGGTGCCAGCAGTAAAAGACCGAGGCTTGAATCTGACTCAAGGACTTTCTACTTGTACATCTTTGGACATATTAACTAAGCTTCCTAATGTTTTCTCATTAAAAAAAAAAAATGAGGGAACAATGCATACCTTCTAGGATTGTTGGCATATTTGTGCTGAGTCACATCCCACTATTTGCAGCCCCACAGACTGTAGACTGTAGCCGGCCAGTCTCTTCTATCCATGGAATTTTCCAGGCAAGAATTCTGGAGCAGGTTGCCATTTCCTACTCTAGAGGATATTCCCAACCCCAGGATCAAGCTCATGTCTCTTGCATCTTCTAAACTGCTACTGTTCAGGGGCTCAGTGGTGTCCCATTCTTTGCAACCCCGTGGAGTACAGCATGTCAGGCCAAGTCATTCACCATCTCCCGGAGCTTACTCAAACTCATGTCCATCGAGTCAATAATGCCATCCAACCATCTCATCCTCTGTCGTCCCCTTCTCCTCCCACCTTCAATCTTTCCCAGCATCAGGGTCTTTTCCATTGAGTTGGCTCTTCCCATCAGGTGGCCAAGGTATTGGAGTTTCAGCTTCAGTGTCAGTCCTTCCAATGAATATTCAGGACTGATTTCCTTTAGGATGGACTGATTGGATCTGCTTGCAGTCCAACGGACTCTCAAGAGTCTCCTTCAACACCACAGTTCAAAAGCATCCATTCTTTGGCACTCAGCCTTCTTTATGGTCCAGCACTCACATCCATACATGACTTCTGGAGAAACCGTAGTTTTGACTATATGGACCTTTGTCACCAAATAATTTCTGCTTTTTAATGTGTTGTCTAGGTTTGCCATAGCTTTTCTTCCAAGGACCTAGCATCATTTTCAATTTTAATTTCTTACATTGGCAGGCAGATTCTTTACCACTAGCGCCACCTGGGAAGCCCTTTTGGAATATTTAAATGAGTTAAAATGTCTAAAACATCTAACTAGTGTGAGCAGCTGTTAGGTGTAAGATAATGCTAGTTCCTTTCTCCCTAAAGGATACCAGTGCCTGTTCTTGTGAAGACCTGCATTCTCTCGCTTGCAAAATTGTTTCCATTTTATCAATCTAGTCACCTGGGATGCCTTCAATCCTCTATTTTCAGGTCCTTTAATTTCATGCCTGAATTATTTCAATAGTCTCTTAACTGCTCTGATCTCCAGGTTCTTCCCCCTCCCATTTCTCTTGCTCACTTTTGCCAAACTAATCTCTCTAAAGCGTCATTCTGACTCTGTCATTCTGCTGCTTTAAAATATTTAAAGAACTTCTAACAGACACGAGGGACGTGGAAAACCGCTCACTGACATGGCAGACCAGGCCCCAACCTAATATAAACTAGCTGGCATTTGTTTCTTAGTATCTGCTAAGTTCCAGGTGCTTTGCATGCATTTCCTCTAATCCTTACAACAATATGGCAAGACAGGCATTATTCTTCCCAATTTATACCAAGAGGAAATAGAGGATCAGACAGGTTTTAGTAGTGGCCCAAACTCAGCAACCAGAGGGTAGGGGTGTCTGAACTCACATCTGGGTCTGCTTCCTTGTAAAGTCAGCATACACTACCTCCCACACAACTGCATCCTCATGGTGGGCTCTCTAGACTGTATTCTCACACCTCATGTTTCCAGTTATGTGGTCACACATTGGCATCGGCCAGGCACCATCAGCTCCTCTCCTGGAGGGGCTATGTCCGTTTCTTCCTGGTGTCTCTCAGCTGCTGCCTGGCACAAGGGGACACCCAGGAAGGAGCGACTGCGTGCAGTGTGGGTGACCTCATTTTGAAACTGAGGCACACTCTCACTGTGCAGGCCGTGTGGAGGTGAAAGCATGCTCACACTCCCACTCTCCCTTTTCTCGATGCCACAGCGATGATGGCTTGCACGACTGTGTTTCAGGCTTTCTTTCACATCTAGAACTACCCACTGTGCAGTTTCTCTTAGCTCCACGATGTTGCTTCTCCGATCTCACTTCCCTGATCAGCGGCTGAAGCCAGGCCTCTGCAGTGAGAGCGCTGAATCCTGACCACCCTGTGTGATTTTTTTAATCACATACATTGTGAACTTTGCTTCTCCTCATGTTGTATTCTGCACTTAATAGTCCTTGTAGACTTTATATGAGCAAGTGACTTTATTACTTAAGGGTAGCTCATAATTATAGCTTTATTTTAGGAAGAAATAATGTCGTCTGCCCAGGGAAACACAAATAACTTTTTAGTACTCAACTGTACCACTCAAGGTCTAATTCTGACCATACACAACATAGTCTCATTTAAAGCTGATTACATAAATATGAGTGTGTGTGATTTAATTCTTCTTGGGTGGCTGAGAAATCATGAGTACATTCATTTCTGCATTTAGGATTTATGGATATGTTTATAAAGAATAATTTCATATCAGGAAGCAGGTCAAGGAGTCTAAGCAAATCAATTTAATCAGTCCAGTGACTCTCAAAGTTGAAAAGAAAAGGATAGGTAGGCTCAAAGCTTAGCTCTAATAAAAGGTACACTTACTTCGGGCTTTAAAATATGCACGTAAAGTCCGACCACATACTCGTACAACAATATATTGCTGAATTTGAGCAGTTTCTTTGCAGATGCCTATATTTTTGCATTTTTCTACAATATGAGTTTTCCAATAAGTAGATAATTGGCAGCAAACCCTCTATCATTTGCCTTTCAGCAGCACAATGATTAGGGGAATAAGTTAGGCACAATTACCGTTGGAAAACCAATTAATACTTTAGTACTAGTCAAGAAGAGAATGCTGGCATTAACCTTAACTGAAAAGCAATTCCCAGGCCTTGTTGATTGTGTGATGATAAATAAAAGAGAAAGAAACAATTGTGAAAAAAAAAAAGAACAGGTGATGGCAGAAATAGCAATATAGAAATAAAGATTAGATTCAATGTTTATTAGGATTTGGTAATTCAATTTCAGTACTGGCATTCAGATTATTGGTTATTTTACATCAGAAAGAGTGGACAAGGTAAAAACACCACGAAGCAAAAATGGCTCTTTATCAGAATAGTAAAAATGATTTTATTCATTTTATTAGGCAATTTTCCATTCTCTTTATGAGAGGCAGCGCACATCCGCACGGCTACATAATTGGTTTCGGCCGCTAGCCATCTGACAAAGTTAATTATTACATGTCTGTGTTGAGGTCCTAGGAGAGGTTCCAATATCTACAAAATTCAATTTGAAGCAGATCTGTCAGGTAGCAGAGGGAGAAGAGAGTGAAATCTTTTTGCTTCATTTATGCAAGAAATATGATCAATTTCTACTATGGACATAGTAAAATTTAGCTTTTCATTTAAAATATTTCCATTTCTCCCTCCCAAAAGATAGGTAACATCTAAGAAATCTTTAAAAAGTGCAAGCTACAATGGTGGTCTTTTAATACACTAACTTATAAAAATGTTTTCTTAATGGTCTCATATTTTGTGCTGGAAGAACTTGGCTCTTATTCTTGATACCTACTCTCAGTACAATTGTGAGTGTGTGTGTTTGTGTATGTGTGTCAACAAGAGGAATATGTTTCTAATGTAAGCAATTATGGCTGCCAATTAAAAGAAATAAAGAAAATCATACCAGAAAACCCTGGGAAAATAATAATACCACAAATATTTACTTAAGATGCATTTACTTTAAATGCAGGCAGTCTTGAGAATAAAAGGAGACACTATTAATACTAGTCTAAAATGTTAGTCACTCAGTCATGTCTGACTCTTTGTGACCCCATGGACTGTAGCCTGCCAGGCTCCCCTGTCCATGAAAATTGCTACATTTATTTATCAAAATGGTTAAATGCTGACAATTTCATTTGGTTCACCTTATGCTTACTAGGGTGATTTTTTGGGCTTTCCTGTTCGCTCAGCTGGCAAAGAATCTTCCCGCAATGTGGGAGACCTGGGTTTGATACTGAGTTGGGAGAATCCTTTGGAGAAGGGAAAGGCTACCCACTCCACTATTCTGGCCTGGAGAATTGCATGGACTCTACAGTTCATGGGGTTGCAAAGAGTCAAACACAACTGAGCGACTTTCTCTTTCTTTCACTATGCTTATTAGAAGACAAAAGAAGAAAATGAAAAAGCCCTGAGTAAGCTGGAATGTTTATATACCATATCTGTTTTTCTAGACAAGTTTTGATTCACAAAGCATGACATAGCTTGTATCAGGTACAGAATCATATGAGGCTTGGTGTTGTGAATTAATTGCTCACTATGTGTCTGAGAGATATCTGTTACCACTGGCCTCCTCTCTGTAATTACTGTCAGTTTAAAAATGGCAAGTTTGCCTATATTTCTTATCATACTTTATGCAGTAACAGTTGCAGGTTAAAACAAATAATCTTTATTTCTTTGTCGGTTGTATCTGTCTTTGCCTATGTACTTCTGTTAATGGTCTCCTTCCTTTTACTCATACTCTCCCGCAGTATATGCAATACCTAGTTCAGCCTTCAGCCATTCTCCATTAAAGCTTACATGTCTTCTTGCCACAGGGACTGGCTAAGTGATTGGCTATGCTTTGCTTAGTCGCCCAATCATTTCTGACTCTTAAACTCATAGACTGTAGCCCCCCAGGCTTCTCTGTCCATGGGGATTCCCTAGGCAAGAATACTGGAGTGGGGTGTCATCCCCTTCTCCAGGGATCAAACCCAGGTGCTCCACATTGCAGGCAGATTCTTTACCATCTGAGCCACCAGGGAAGTGATTGGCTATACAAACTATTAATTTATACTAAGATGCCAATGAATAATTAAAACCTAATTTGTTGATTTACCTAAACAACAAACTTGCATATTAACAGAACCCTTTCATAGCCCAAAGCCCAGTGATGTTGAACAATTTCATATGCTAACTGGTAAATATCTTTGGATGAAAGCACTTTTCGCTATCTTCATATCAAATCTTATAGACAATTGACTACCAATATATGATGTCAGCCTTGTAATTGTTCTTTCACGTTCTTTTCAATGTAGCACATAAGTGTGTCATAGTTTATCTGTCCTAAATAGAGACTCACCACGCATATCACATTCAGAGTGTCCCTTTAATACCATTACAGAAATAACTGTTCATCATCATTTAACACGTTGGGCAACAAATTCTATTTCTCTCACCATAGACTATCGTGGATGATTTCTATATCTTACAAATAATTCCCAAGTGGAGCTATATGAAGATGCAAGCCAGAAAAACTTAGTTCCTAAAGTATTAAATCAGTTGATGTGTTAGTTTACTAGGGGTGCCATAACAAAGGTACCACAGACTGGGCGGCTTAAAGAACATAATTTCTTCCCTCTTGATCCTAGGGGCTAGAAACCTGATGCAAGCTGCCTGCAGAGTTGGTTTCTCTAGCCTCTCTCCCTGGTCTGTAGAGGGCTCTTCTTTCCCCATGTTTTCACCTGGTCTTCCCTCTGTGAGTGTCTTACACACCTTTGCTTATAGGACACCAGTCAGATTGGATAAAAGCTCACCTTAATCACCTTATTTCCCCCAGTTGCCTCTTTCGAGACCCTACCTCCCAACACGTTTACATGGTGAGCTATTGAGGGTTGGTATTTCAGCACATGAAGTTTGGGAGGAATGGATGAGACACAATTCAGCCCATAACATATGGCATCGAGTCTTAACAGTCTTATCTAGTCTTCCAAATAAAACCCATAATTTAGTTTGAAAATCTACCACAGTTCATCCCCAAATCTAGTTTTCAGGACAGAACAAACCCTCACTGAAATATTAATAGGCAGGGGTATTTTAAAGCAGCATCACCAGGCAATTCTCTGTGATTGCAATAGACTATGTAAGTCATAGAAAAATCTATTTTGATATGTAGCTTCAAGTTTGTTTTACTATGAAAGATTGCTCTAATAAGCTCGTATAAATTCTACATATCCAGCACATAGTCCAGTGGACATTTGACTCAGGGAAAGACTGGTTGCACTGCAGAGTGGATAGAATTTTGGTAAAAAGGATTTCTAGATTTCAGGGCTCTCTCTAAGGTAATGTTAGTTATAGATTGACCTGTAACTGACCTAATTTTTAGTTTTCTCACTAATAAAATCAGGATAATGTTTCTACTTTGAGTTGTTTTGAAAATTATATTTTGTTTGACAAATATCACAATCCTTAGTTTTACAGCCATTCAACTAATTCTACTCTTCTTTTTAAAATATTTCATTCATTTTAGGCAATATTCAAGTGATCCATGCATACTGAAAACCCAAACAGCTTCCAAAGGTATCTCTTTTTAATAAGCGATAGCGTGGGCCTTGAAAAAAATCTGGCATATACAACAATAATATCTGCAGTATGGAGAATATAAATGTAGTTTATTGTTTCTCCTCTGAAAAGCAAAAAACATTGCCTGATTTTATGGTTACAATCTGAGAAGAGAAATTCCAAGGTCAGGACATACTTTCACACATACATAGAGAGATTAAGTAACACAGAATTACATTCTGAGGACATCAACCAGGAGCCACACTTAAAAGCAGTGAGTCTACTAGATTGTTTATCATCAACAAATTCTCCTGTAGGTGATGTGATCAATACTTAGCAAATGAACAACTGAACCCATCGGGACCTATCTCTGGCATGCCACATTCATGCATAACACATTCACTTTCTGAAGAGTTAAGGAAAACATACCTGCAATGCAGTGATTCCTGCCCACATCCACCTCTGAGGATCAGAATGAAATTCTAGGCCAAAGAAAGGTAGAGGAGGCCTTCAAACTGAAACTCTGACTTTTGCCTTTCCTTTAAAGGATCTATCCTGTAATAACTGCAGAGCTGTAAGAGGATGTTGGTCAGAGAGGAAAATGTAGCTTGAGTTCAATTTGAAGTTTGAGTACACGATGTTGTCTAGAAAAAACATTGGCAATGTAAGAAAGTCGCCATCTTTCCCTTCAGTTTAGCTCAGTCACTCAGTCGTGTCCAACTCTTTGCGACCCCATGGACTGCAGCACACCAAGCCTCCCTGTCCTTCACCATCTCCTGGAGTTTACTCAAACTCATGTCCATCAAGTTGGTGATGCCATCCAACCAACTTGTCCTCTATCGTCACCTTCTCCTCCTGCCCTTGGTCTTTCCCAGCATCAGGGTCTCTTCCAGTGAGTCTACTCTTCACATTAGGTGGCCAAAGTATTGGAGCTTCAGCCTCAGTATCATTTCCTCCAATGAATATCAGGATTGATTTCCCTTAGGATGTACTGGTTGGATCTCCTTTCAGTCCAAGGGACTCTCAAGAGTCTTCTCCAACACCACAGTTCAAAAGCATCAGTTCTTCAGCACTCAGCTTTCTTTGTAGTCCAACTCTCACATCCATACATGACTACTGGAAAAACCATAGCTTTGGCTATACAGACAATATGGACTAAATCACATCTAAATCTACTGCAGTAAGCTCTGTGTTTACATGATGCTGTACAATATAATTTTACATAAGACTCTTTTTTTGTATTTTTAGTTTGTTTTTTCTTTTTTAACTTGGTTTCTGTTTACTAGTGTAAAGACACTTGGGGATTTCAAAACAAAGAAAGCTTATGAGTCAAAATGAAGTGCTATTGAGTTCAATAGAACAAGCATAACGTGTGTGTGTTAGTTGCTTAGTCGAGTCAGACTCTCTGCAATGCCACAGACTGTAGCCCACCAGGCCCCTCTGTCTACAGGATTCTCCAGGCAAGCATACTGGAGGGGGTTGCCATTTCCTTCTCTAAAAGGAACTATAGAAAGAAAGTGAAATTGCTCAGTCGTGTCTGACTCTTTCCAACCTTATGGACTGCAGCCTACCAGCCTCCTCCAATCCATAGAATTTTCCAGGCAAGAGTACTGGACTGGGTTTCCATTTCCTTCTCCTAAATATAACATATAAATTGATAAAAAGCATTCATCTTTTATAAATGTGTTTTCAAAACAAGGCTTTTACCTTCAGACAGTGGTAAATCAAGTAAAGATAATTTAAACTTCTTTTTGAAAAAATTTGAAAAAAGGTAGGGAAATAATTTAATGTACTTGCATAGATGTCCTTAGACTCTGAATTTCTAGAATTTACAGGGGTAGATGCAATGTAGGGAGTATTCTTTTTTTTTTAATTTTCTTCAGGGTTAAAAAAGATAAAATTTAAGACTATTCTATAAGATTTCTATTCTAGTGCAAAAAACCTGATATGCATAGTATATGAAATTAAATAATTATTTTTTTTACCATTTCCCAAAAGTAGAAAAATAGGAAGCAAGTAATACACTAAAATTAACATTGTATTAGAGTGTTTCAGTTATAAATCAAGTAATAAATGACATAACTAGTAGGCTGAAAAAATTTACAAGAAAAAAATCAATATTCCACAGTTCAAATTTAAGAAATAAGATTTTTACTAAAAAATGATTCAGAAGCCATTTTGCTGTTCATGTATTACAGCAGTATATTTGAAATTTTTTCTGTTGCTCATTATTTGATTAATTCTACCATCTGGAGATACAGTTACAAATGCCCTTTATAGTTAACAGATAATCCAAATAAGGGACATATTTAACATTAAAATAGAAAAACACTTGATTTCTATTGTCACTTCAATCACCAGCAGAGTAAGATTATTGATTACACACAAACACACATACTCAATATTTTTTTTTCTTTTTTTTACTTGTTTTTGCCATACAATGTCATGATATCACCATGGGTTTACATATGCTTCCCTCCGGAATCCCCCTCCCTCCTCCCTCCCCCCCGGGAAATCTCGCTGCACCAGTCCCGAGCATCAATCCGGGGCTGGCGATTGATTAGACACATGACAATTAACACGCTTCAATGCCCTTCTCCCATAACATCCCACCCTTACCCTCATCCACAAAGTCCACGAGTCTATTCTATACATCTGCGTTCCTTTTGTTGTCTCCCATGTTGGGTTCTCGTTACTGTCTTTCTAAATTCCATATATATGCGTTAGTATACTGTATTGTTGTTTTTGCTTCTGGCTTACTTCACTCTGGATAATGGGCTCCAGTTTCGTCCATCTGAGTAGAATTGCTTCAAATGAATTTTTTTTTAATGCTGAGTAATATTCCATTGTGTATATGTACCACAGCTTTCTTATCCATTCATCAGTTGATGGGCATCTAGGTTGTTTCCATGTCTTAGCTGTTGTAAACAATGCAGCGATGAACATTGGGGTACACGTGGCTCTTTCAATTCTGGTTTCCTCGGTGTATATGCCCAGCAGTGGGATTGCCGGGTCATATGGCAGGTCTATTTGCAGCTTTTTAAGGAACCTCCACACTGTTTTCCATAGTGGCTGTACTAGTTTGCATTCCCACCAACAGTGTAAGAGGGTTCCCTTTTCTCCACATCCTCTCCAGCATTTATTGCTTGTAGACTTTTGGATGGCAGCCATTCTAACTGGTGTAAAGTGGTACCTCATTGTGGTTTTGATTTGCATTTCTCTGATAATGAGTGATGTTGAGCATCTTTTCATGTGTTTGTTAGCCATTTTTATATCTTCTTTGGAGAAATGTCTGTTAAGTTCTTTGGCCCACTTTTTAATTGGGTTGTTTATTTTTCTAGAATGGAGCTGCAGGAGTTGTTTGTATATTTTTGAGATTAATTGTTTGTCTGTTGCTTCATTGGCTATTATTTTCTCCCATTCTGAAGACTGTCTTATCACCTTGCTTATAGTTTCCTTTGTTGTGCAAAAGCTTTTAATTTTAATTAGGTCCCATTTGTTTATTTGAGTTTTTATTTCCAATATTCTGGGAGGTGGGTCATGGAGTATCCCGCTTTGGATTATAGCAGAGAGTGTTTTGCCTATGTTATCCTCTAGGAGTTTTATAGTTTCTGGTTTTATGCTTAGATCTTTGATCCATTTTGAGTTTATCTTTGTGTATGGTGTTAGAAAGTGATCTAGTTTCATTCTTTTACAAGTGGCTGTCCAGTTTTCCCAGCACCACTTGTTAAAGAGGTTGTCTTT
>ML661888.1:5403134-5446984 GCA_007570785.1 Antilocapra americana | reverse complement strand
AAAGACAACCTCTTTAACAAGTGGTGCTGGGAAAACTGGACAGCCACCTGTAAAAGAATGAAACTAGAACACTTTCTAACACCATACACAAAGATAAACTCAAAATGGATCAAAGATCTAAGCATAAGACCAGAAACTATAAAACTCCTAGAGGATAACATTGGCAAAACACTCTCTGACATAAACCAAAGCGGGATCCTACAAGACCCACCTTCCAGAATATTGGAAATAAAAGCACGAATAAACAAATGGGACCTAATTAAAATTAGAAGCTTCTGCACAGCAAAGGAAACTACAAGCAAAGTGAAAAGCAGAACGTTTTATGTCTCTCTTCCAGGCACTGCATTATACATTCTCATTCCCAAACTTAAACATTCTCCAAAAGCTGGGTTTACAACATCTTCTTTCTAGACCTTGTTTTCTCTCTACTATGAACTACATGTTTACGTCTGCTCAAAATTTACATTGTAAAGACCTAACCATCCACGTTAGTGTGCTTGGAGATGGAGCCTTTTACGGAGGTAATTTAGATGAAGTGAGATAGTAAGTGTAGGACTTTAGTCTTCCAGGGTGTGTCCTTATTTAAAAAAAAAGGGGGAAGGAGTACTAGAGCTTTCTGTCTCAGCCAAGTGAAGGCACAGCAAGAAGGCTGCCATGTGGAAGCCAGGAATAGAGCTCTTATCAGGAAGTGAACTGGCCAGCACCTTGATTTCAGAATTCCCAGCCTCCAGAGGTATGAGGAATAAATTTCTTTTGTTGAAGCCATCCATCTCTGGTATTTGGATATGATAACCTCAGACTAACACACACTGGTCTTCCAGTTCCAATATCTCTACTCCAAAATTTTTTCATGGTTTCAACCCTTTTACCATCTCTAATAGATTTACTTCACATCACTGATCCTGTGTCGTTTTCTTACTTAACCTGGGTGATGCTGTATAGCCTTGTCATACTCCTTTCCCAATTTTCAACCAGTCCCTTGTTCCATGCCAGTTCTAACTGTTGCCTCTTGATCTGCATATAGGCTTTTCAGGAGACAGGTAAGGTGGTCTGGTATTCCCATATCTTGAAGAATTTCCCAAAGTTTGCTGTGATCCACACAGTCAAAGTCATTAACATAGTCAAAGAAGCAGAGAGAGATGCTTTTCTGGAATTCCCTTGCTTTTTCAATGATTCAGCAGATGTTGGCAATTTGATCTCTGGTTCCTCTGCCTTTTCTAAATCCAAGTTGTATATCTGGAATTTCTCAGTTCACATACTGCTGGAGCCTAACTTAAAGGATTTTGAACATAACCTTGCTGTCATGTGAAATGAGTGCAGTCGTGTGGTTGCTTGGACATTCTGTGGCATTAGCCTTCTTTGGGACTGGAATGAAAACTGACCTTTTCTAGTCTTGTGGTCACTGCTGAATTTTCCAAATTTGCTGGTGTATTGAGTGCACCACTTTGACAGCATCGTCTTTTAGGGCTTGAAATAGGTCAGCTGGAATTTCATCACCTCCACTAGCTTGGTTCGTAGGAAAGCTTCTTAAGGTCCACTTGACTTCACACTCCAGGATGTGTGGCTCTAGGTGAGTGATCACACCATCATGGTCAGGCAGTTCATTAAGATCTTTTTTCGTACAATTCTGTGTATTCTTGCCACCTTAACCTCCTCTCTTTCTGTTAGGTCCTTACCACTTTTATCCTTTATCATGCCCATCCTTGCATGAAATTTTCCCTTGCTATCTCCAATTTTCTTGAAGCGAATGCTAGTGTTTCTATTGTTTTTCTCTGTTTCTTTGCACTGTTCAGTTAAGAAGGCTTCTTATCTCTGCTTGCTATTCTCTGGAAGTCTGCATTCAGTTGGGTATATCTTTTTCTTTCTTCCCTGCCAATTGCTTCTCTTCCCTCAGCTATTTGTAAAGCCTCCTCAGACAACCATTTTGCTTTCTTGCATTTTTTTTTCTTTTGCTTGGTTGTGGTCACTGCCTCCTTTACAATGCTTCAAACCTCCATCCATAGTTCTTCAGGCACTCTGTCTACCAGATCTAATCTCTTGAATCTATTTATTACCTCCAGTATATAATCATAAGGGGTTTGACTGAGGTCATACCTGAATGATTTAGTGGTTTTCCCTACTTTCTTCAATTTAAGCCTACACTTTGTAATAAGGAGTTCATGGTCTGAGCCACAGTCAGCTGCAGGTCTTGTTTTTATAGATTGCAGAGAGCTTTCCATCTTCAGCCACAAAAAATATTATCAATATGATTTCAGTATTTCCGGCTGGTGATGTCCATGTGTAGAGTCATCTCTTGTGTTGCTGTAAGAGATTGTTTGCTATGACCAGTGTGTTCTCTTGGCCAAACTCTGCCAGCCTTTGCCCTTTTTTTCCATTATTAAAATACATGAAGACTTCATGACCTCTTGTCTACAGTGCTACAACAGATTTCTATCTGGTCTTATGACTTTCTCTCTTACCATTTCAAAACCTATTCTGCACACCTCTACCAGAGAGTACATTTTTAAATAAGTAAAAGTTTAAAGAAGATTAACTTCCTGCTCAAATCTCTCCAACACCTTGGCATTATTCAGAATTAAGACAAACTTAATGATCAACAATGCGCTATATGATCTGAAAGTGAAAGTGTTAGTCCCTCCGTCCTGACTCCAGAATGTGTGGGCTCAGTAGCTCTGACCCGGGCATAGCTCCTCCAGGGTGCATGCCATCTTAGTCCCCTGAATAGGGATTGAGCCTTCCTTCTCTGCCCTGGAGGGGGATTCTTAACCTCTAGACAACCAGGGAAGTCCCAGGCAAGACTAGTAGACTAGTTCCTCTTTTGGAACTAGTGTTTATAATTGGAGGAAGTGCAGAATTTAGTCTTGAAATTTTCATGACACTGTAAGATTGTAAGGAAGCAGTTCACCTTTATTTTCTTCTTGCTACTTTAAGTGTCTGCCATTTTATACCACAGAGAATGTAAAAAAATTGGCAAAAATTGTTTAAGTAAGTTTATAAAAGGAGTAAAGAATTATAAAGAGGAATCAGACAAGTAGAAATCCATCCAGTCAGTGGGACAGAGGACCATTTATGGATCAACTCTTCTCCCTTATCACTAAAACAAAGGATATTGGGTTTGTTGGATTCTTATACTGAGTATACAATTGTGGGTGACTCTCTAATATATGTAACCCATCAAAACATTTTTATGAACATCTTTAATATTCATAAAATTGAATATCTTTAATTTCATCAGTAAGAATCCACCATGGTCATTACTAAAGTATTAAGTATTTATAAAATCTTCTTTATATGTCTTTATAATGATATACTATGATGATTATGTACTCATATAATGATGAGATGGTTGGATGGCATCATCGACTCAATGGACATGAGTTTGAGCAAACTCCAGAAGTTGGTAAAGGACAAGGAAGGGAAGCTTGGCATATTGCAGTTCATGGGATTGCAAAGAGTTGGACATGACTGAGAGACTGAACAATAACAACATTTTATAAAGGCTTCTATAACCAAACCCCTGTATTTGCCTCTACAGTTCATATTTATTATTTTCTGACAATTCCTGGAATACAATATTTTAGTTTCAGCAGCTAACTGGTGTAGAGTTGAGTTTTGAACAAGGTATCACATATATATTATGGCACTTTCCATTCAAACTTTTAAAAATGATAAATATTACAATAACTACATGAAATAATAATATACATTTATTTCCTTATTTAGTTTAACAATAAAATAAAAGCTCCTTTAGAGCAAGCCTTCTGTGGTCCTGTTTATTTTCATTTTCCAAAGAAAGCTGAGCACTGCAGAATTGATGTTTTTGAACTGTGGTGTTGGAGAAGAATCTTGAGAGTCCCTTGGACTGCAAGGAGATTCAACCAGTTCATCCTTAAAGAAATCGGTCCTGAATATCCATTGGAAGGACTGATGCTGAAGCTAAAACTCCAATACTTTGACCACCTGATGCAAAGAACTGACTCATTTGAAAAGACTGATGCTGGGAAAGATTTAAGGTGGGAGGGGAAGGGGATGACAGGGTGAGATGGTTGGATGTTTTCACTGACTCAATGGGCATGAATTTGAGTAAGCTCTGAGAATTGATGGATCGGGAGGCCTGGCGTACTGCAGTCCATGGGGTCGCAACGAGTCAGAAACGACCGAGTGGCTGAACTGAATATATATATAACAATGGCTGGGCTTCACTGATAACTCAGTTGGTAAAGAATCCACCTGCAATGCAGAAGACTCCGGTTCAATTCCTGGGTCAGGAAGATCCTCTGGAGAAGGGATAGGCTACCCACTCCATTCTTGGGCTTCCCTTGTGGCTCTGCTGGTAAAGAATCTGCCTGCAATGTGGGAGACCTGGGTATAATTCCAGGTCAGGAAGATCCCCTGGAGAAGGAAATGGCAACCCATTGCAGTATTCTTGCCTGGGAAATACAGTGGACAGAGAAACCTGGCAGGCTACAGCCCTTTGGATCACAAGAGTCAAACAAAACTTAGCTACTAATTCACCATCACCATAACAGTGTCTAGCATATAATGAGGATACAATTTCCTGAAAGAAAGAATGATAAATGAATAGGTAGATTAGATAATAGATATAAAAATAGTTTAGGTTAAATTTAAATAAATTCACTTTATTCTACAGACTCCTTGAATAAATCTTGACAATTAGTCACCACTTGGGTAAACCTTGACTCTGTATTTTCAAGTTGTTTTTCTTCGCTTTAATTGACCACAGATTCAGAAATTATTCTCCTGGAAAGACACTTTTATTTACATCTTATAAAGCTCAAAATGAACTTTCTTACCATTTTCTACACTTAAACATTTGCTCTCAAATCTCTACTTACTTATAGAATTGTTTTCCTTGAATATTTAAAGCCCAGAAGATAATTTCTTCTTTTCAATAATGTCATTTTTTATGAAGCTCTTTTAAATTCATGACCTAGAAGGATAACTGTTTAGAAAAAATTATTCATAAATTAATATCATCATTGAATATGATATTCCAGAATTGGTAAAATGGTTTCTTACTGAATAATTACTCACCTCAACTTCATTCCACTCCAACTTTCTCTCCCTGAATTTGCCAAAATTCAATTACAATTAATAATTAATATGAATTCTAGTAACTATATTTTATTTCAAAGAGTTACTATGCTCAAAATCTGTGTGAATTACTTAAAGAAACTAAAATTACTTCTCTATGTCTTACCTGAACATTATCAACACAATTTTCACATAGCAAGAACAGTATAAATACACATAAAGATTAATTTTCTCACACAATTAGTATTTACTCACTTTATTATAAATTCAGTATTTTTCTATTTTAACATTATTCTGAAAGGGAAAGAATGCTCTTTATTTAGCAATAAGGCAATTTAGATACATTCTAAAACCAAAATAAAGAGACAGTTGTATTTAGTGTCTCTTGAAATTCTACCTGGAAAAAAATCTAGTTACACACCCTTTATTGGCCTTGAGATTTGTTCCAGGAAGTAGCTTTACCTTCTTTTTTATTTTTAATTTATTTCTAATTGGAGGATGTTGCCTTACAATGTGTTCACTTCTGCCTTACAACAACATGAATCAGCCGTAAGTATATATATATATATGTATATATATATATATATATCCCTTCTCTTTCCTCCCACTCAGCCCCCATTGCACCCTCTAGGTCATCTCAGAGCTCTGGACTGAGCTGCCTGTGTCATACCTCAACTTCCCACTAGCTATCTATTTAACACATGGTAATGGACTTCCCTGGTGGCTCAGGGACAAAGAATCCACTTGCCAATGCAGGAACTGTGAGTTTGATCCCTGGGTCAAGAAGATCCCTTGGAGAAGAAAATGGCAACCCACTCCAGAATTCTTGCCGTGGAAATCCCACGAGCAGTGGAACCTGGCGGGCTACAGTCCACGGGGTCACAAAAGAATCAAACACAACTCGGTGACTAAACAAGAATAACAACGATGTATCTATTTCAATGCCACCCACCCAATTTGTCCCACCCTCACCTTCCGCATTCTGTGTACATGTCCATTCTCTATGTCTGTGTCTCTGATCCTGCACTGCAAATTGGTTTATCGGCACCATTTCCCAGATTCCAGGTAAATTAGTAGACAATATTTGTAGAGCCTGTTATTCAGAGGGGGTTTCCCAGGTGGGGCTAGTGGTAAAGAACCTGACTGCCAATACAGGAGACATAAAATACTTGAGTTTGAAAGAGAAAAAAAAAATATCACCTTCCTTTTGATCAAAACCATCCCCAAGAAAAAAATGCCAAAAGTCAAAATGGTTGTCTGGGGAGTCCTTACAAATAGCTGAGAAAAGTGAAAAGTGAAAGGCAAAGGGGAAAAGGAAAGATAAACCCATCTGAATGCAGAGTTCCAAACAATAGCAAGGAGAGGTAAAATAGCCTTCTTAAGTCAATAATGCAAAGAAATAAAGGAAACAATAGAATGGGGAAGACCAGAGATCTCTTCAAGAAACTTAGAGATATCAAGGGAACATTTCATGCAAAGATGAGCTCAATAAAGGACAGAAACACTATGGACCTAACAGAAGCAGAGATATTTAGAAGACATGGCAAGAATACACAGAAGAACTATACAAAAAAGGTCTTAATGACCTGGATAACCAAGATGGTATGATCACTCACCTAGAGCCAGACATCCTGGAGTGCAAAGTCAAGTGGGCCTTAGGAAGCTTCCCTGCAAACAAAGCTAGTAGAGGTGATGGGATTCCAACTGAACTATTTCAAATCCTAAAAGAAGATACTGTTAACATTGCATTCAATATATCAGCAAATTTGGAAAACTCATCAGTGGCCACAGGACTGGGAAAGGTCAGTTATCATTACAATAACAAAGAAGGACAATGCCAAAGAATGTCCAAACTACTACATAACTGCACTCATCTCATGTGATAGTAAGACCATGCTCAAAATCCTTCATGATAGGTTTCAGCAGTATGTGAACTGAGAACTTCCAGATGGCCAAGCAGGATTTAGAAAAAGCAGAAGACCAGAGACAAAATTGCCAACATCTTTTGCATCATATAAAAAGCAAAAGAATCCCAGAAAAACATTTACTTCTGCTTCATTGACTATGCTAAATCTTTGACTGTGCAGATCACAACAAACTGGAAAATTCTTCAAGAGATGGTAATAACAGACCACCTTACCTGCCTCCTGAGAAATCTGCATGCAGATCACGAGGCAACAGTTAGAACAGATCATGGAACAATGGACTTCTTCAAAACTGAGAAAGGAGTATGTTGAGGCTATATATTGTCACCCTGTTTATTTAATTTACATGCTGAGTTCATTATGTGAACTTCTGGGCTGGATAAAGCTCAAGCTGAAATCAAGATTGCTGGGTGAATATCAATAATTTCAGATATGAAGATAGTGCCACACTAATGGCAGAAATTAAAGAAGAACTAAAGAGCCTCTTGATGAGGGTGGAAAGAGGAGAGTGGAAAAACTGGCTTAAAACTCAACATTCAAAAAATGAAGATCATGGCATCTGGTTCCATCACTTCATGACAAATAGATGGGGGAAAAAAATGGAAACAGTGACAGACTTTATTTATTCTCTTGGGCTCCAAAATCAGTGGAAGATATGTGACTAAAGCCATGAAATTATGGGAGAAAAGTTATGATAAACACAGACAGAGCATTAAAAACCAGAGACATCATTTTGCTGACAATTGTCCGTCTAGTCAAAGCTAAGGTTTTTCCAGTAGTCATGAATGGATGTGAGAGTTGGACTATAAAGAAAGCTTAGCACTAAATAATTGATGCTTTTGAACTGTGATGTTGGAGAAGACTCTTGAGAGTTCCTTGGACTGCAAGAAGACCAAAGTACTCAATCCTAAAGAAATCAGTCCTGAATATTCACTGGAAGGACTGATGCTGAAGTTGAAGCTCCAATTCTTTGGCCACCTGATGCAAAAAGCCAACCCATTAGAAAAGACCCTGATGCTGGGAAAGACTGAGGCAGGAGAAGGGAATGAAAGAGGTTGAGATGACTGGATGGCATCACCAGCTCGAGGGACATGAGTTTTAGCAAGCTCCGGGAGTTGGTGAAGGACAGGGAAGCCTGGTGTGCTGCAGTCCATGGGGTCTCAAAGAGTTAGAGACGACTGAGTGAGTGAACAGCAATCTCATACAAGAATTCCTACAAAACTTAGAGGAAATCAATATGTATACAAATAGTGTAATTTGTCCAGAATGCAGAAATGATAAGGAAACAGAGCTTCTAATAAATTTTAATTAACTGGTTAGTGCTAGTTGTACAATTTTATTTTCAATATTATCTGACATTGCAAGATTTTATTTGCCATTTTTAAGTTTATGCTTTACACAATTCACAGAAAGATGCTCTTATTTTTATTTAGTTCTAAGAGATAAGACCCAATTACCATGAAGTTAATGATATTAAAAGACAATATGAAATTTTTAAAATCTGATTATTTTACTTATTTTTATTGAATTAAAGATTTTTACAACTCTTTACAATTTTCAAAGTTTCATACACATATTTTCATACATTCCTATTATAACATTTTTTCCTCCTGCCCCTGTGTTTCCACTCCCTCTCTCTTCTCCCCATTGGTAGCCACTAATTTGTTCTCTACATCTGTGAGCCTGCTTTTGGTTTATTCACCAGCCTGTTATATTCTTTAAATTTCACACATTAGCTCCATCATACAGCATTTGTTTTTATCTATCTAACTTATTCACTTAGCACAATGCCCTGTTTCTGCAAATGGCAAAATTTCATCCTGCGTTATGGCTCAGTAGTATTCCATTATATATATATATATACCATATCTTTATCAAGTCATCCATTTGTTGGACATTTTAGTTGCTAAGAGATAATGTGAATAAAAATCATGGATGAATCTCATAAACATACTGTTGAGCAAAAGAAGCTATATACAATAAGGTATTTACTATGCGATTCCTTTTATATCAAGTTCATTTGCACACAGAATTACTGTAATGTTATTAGAAGTCATTATAACAATAACCTTGCAAAAGAGATTAGCGACTTAAAAGGAACATGAGAACAAGCCCAAGATTCTGTTAAAGGTCAGTTTTTGTTTTGTTTTTTTTAATCACAAATATGTTTATTTTTTGCCTCTTTTTTAAAAGTTTTATTTTATATTGGAGTAGTATAGTTGATTAACAATGCTGAATTAGTTTCAGGTGTACAGCAAAGGACTTCAGTTATACATATAATTGTATCATATTGTCTTTTAATCTGAATGTAGGCTACAGAGATACATTCACTTGTGAAAATTCATTAAATCTGTGACTTGCACACATCTATAGCTGTTATGATTTCATTAAATATGTATCTTATATCTTTCTAGTAAAAGTTTGACCAAGAGAGAGGAAAGGGAAGTTGGAAGCGCTGTAGTAAGCAGTCCATGGCTTGTCACTGGAGCCTTTTCTTTCTGTCCTGTTCTGCCATCCCTCCAGGGCATGAGAGGTCTCCTATCTGGCCTCCCAGCTCTACTTGAGTGAAGTGTGCTTACCATTTTTACAACTGATCTCATTCATGAGACTCCATCTTTCTGAGTGACACCTAGTCATCTCCCAAAGACTTCATCTTGGGAATTAGAATTTCAGCATACATATTGGGGCATGGGGACATATTTGTGGTTACAATTGCCAACACAATTGTACAGGAACTCTGAGGCTCATTCAGTCACTAATTAGATTTTGTTAAGAATATTTATTGAAAACCAAGAAAAATGTAGAATATATAAAATAATGTTTTATTGACCCTTTATTTATTGACATATAAGTTGTGCTGCATTATGTTTAAGGTTTTCAGTAAAAACACATTTTAATCACTTTGTGATAGAAATGAAGAATACCACAAAGCTTATCATGCATGACACTACTTGAAAAAGTAAATTGACACTTGGATTTGGCATATTTAGTCAGTTTTTACTTCAGTGCTTAGAAAGAATGGTGTTAATCTCTCTTTTCTTGTCATTGCATGCTATATCAGGAGCAGCCAAATTGCTTGTATAAAGTTCAAACTAAATATAAAATCATTTTGTACAGAACATGCCTTTACTCAGTGGTTAGGTGGCATTTTCTAAATGAGCCTTCTAAAAGTACTGGGAAAATTTTCTCCAGAAAGGTCCTTTTCTACAACTTGAAAGATCACTTTTTCTTGAGATTTTTTCTACCAGAGGGCATTCTTTGCCTGCAATTGGGCTTTACTATTTCCACCTAAAATAAATGGGTATTTTTATTTATTTATTTTCATCATAAGCTACATCTGCTTATTACTAAGGAGTGACTATTAATACAGAGTAATTTTATATTTAAGACATTATGAGGAAAATTGATTAAAATTAGGATATTAGCTTGCTGTAGGAGCACTTTTGATGTTCTAGAATGCGTTCTACTTTCTGTCCAGTAGTCTCCCATTATAATCAAGAACGATAATGCAGTTGTTAAGAGAATGTAAAGAATTCCAGAATGATGAGGGTGAAAAACGAGAGTGAAAAATCCAGTTTGAAACTCAACATTAAAGAAACCAAGATCATGGCATCTGGTCCCATCACTTCATGGTAAATAGAATAGGAAAAAAATGGAAGCAGTTACAGATTTTATTTTTTTTGGACTCCAAAATCACTGTGGACTGTGACTGAAGCCATGATATTAAAAGACACTTGTTCCTTGGAAGGAAACCTGTGACAAACCTAGACAGCAAATTAAAAAGCAAAGACATCCCTTTACTGATAAAAGTCTGTATAGCCAAAGGTATGGCTTTCCAGAAGTCATGTATGGATGAGAAAACTGGACCATAAAGAAGACTGAGCACCGAAGAATTGACACTTTCAAATTGTGGTGCTGGAGAAGACTCTTGAGAATCCCTTGGCCTGCAAGGAGATCAAATCAGTCTATCATAAAGGAAATGAACCCTGAATATTCATTGGAAAGACTGATGCTGAAGCTGATGGTCCTATACTTCATCTGATGTGAAGAGTTGACACGTTGGAAAAGACCCTGATTCTGGGAAAGATTGAAAGCAAAAGAAGGGGACGACAGAAGATGAGATGGTTAGATAGCATCATTGACTTAATGGCCATGACCTTGAGCAAACCTCGTGAGATAGTAGAGGACAGAGGAGGCTGGAGTACTGCAGGCCATGGGGTCGTGAAGAGCTAGACATGACTTGGTAACTGAACAACACCAGGAAACTGACGGCAGAGCTCTTTGCCAGGCCAGAGCTGGCCTGCAGTCTTGATGCAGAGAGGCTGCAATCCTCCACACAGCAGTCAGGATGGCTGAGCAGCAGCTGAGGACAGGGGTTTCAGTGTGTTGTGGTAGGAGTATCACCGTGGGCTGGAAAATTAGAAGACAGGATGCTCCGATATGAGGAGACGCTCTTCCTGCAGTGTCCTTCCAGCACCCTCCCCTAAGAAAGGCTGACGTCTGACTAACTTTGGAGAAAAAACAACTGCTTTAGAGAATTCAGTCCATTGTAAGCAATAAGGTCTAATGTTCCCCTCACTTTGACTAACCACTTTTTGGGGGGTTAAATAGTATTTTTTAATTTTTTTCTTTTATATTTGAGTGTAGTGGATTTATAACACTGTATTAATTTCAGGTGCACAGCAAATGATTCAGTTACACATATTAAGACATATGTCCATTCTTTTTCAGATTCATTTGAGTTAAATTTATATTTTTCTTTCTATATATATATAAAGAACTATATATATATATATATAGTGTTGAAGTACAGTTGACTAGTAATGTTTCAGGTGCACAGCAAGGTGATTCAGTTATACATATACACATATATTATTACTGAAATTATTTTCCTTTATAGGTTATTACAGGATATTGACTATACTTCCCTGTTCTATACAGTAAAAGCTTGTTACTTGATGCATCTCTATTTCTTTCATTGGAAATATAGCACTTTATTCATATAACATCAAGCAAGTGAAATCAACATGTCATTTTTTTTTATTTAGGCAAAAATGTGTAAGTTTTATAAAATATATATTATGAATATTATTTATATATATATACAGAAGCTTTTCTACTATGCTTGATAAAAGCTTGAGAAAGGGCATAAAAAAGAGGAGGTGGAGATATTGGAAAACATAAACTAAATGAAATGGGAGCACTGAATATGAAATAGAAAAAGTGAAACAAATTAGATAAAAGTAAAAGATCATCATATAGTCCAACGAAACATAACTGCTCTAAAAACATCTGGAACTCTGGAGAAAAAAAATGGCAATACTTGGGCATTTGTAATTTTCAAACAATTTCAATATTACTCTGATGTGCATCTGGATTTTAAAAAGTGATTACAGGTTTTTCTATTAAATTGTAGTCCTGGTGAAATAGAGTTTTATTATTTTTCTGTTGACCAATCATGATACATGATTTTAAGTGAGTAACAGTTACATAATCACAATAGTAAAATATGTTTATCAGTTTTCACAATGAATAGCCAGATAAAAAATAAAAAATAGTTACAGTTGCAAGCCATAATGGAAACATGATTAACCTCACAATACAAAATAATTATATGAAATCTGGAAGATCAAGTAGCATGATGTGGTAAGTTGAAGTGCAAATGCACACGTTTTCATCTGCCTAGCTAGTCTATGTTTTTTTGTTGGTGTATTTAATCCATTTACATTTAAGGTAATTATGGATATAGGAAATCAATCCTGAATATTCATTGGAGGGAATGATGCTGAGACTGAAGCTCCAATACTTTGGCCACCTGATGTGAAAAGTTGACTCACTGGAAAAGACCCTGATGCTGGGAAAGAATGAAGACAGAGGGAGAAGCAGATGACAGAGGATGAGATGGTTGGATGCCATTACCGACTCAATGGATGTGAGTTTCAGCAAGATCAGGGAGTTGATGATGGACAGAGAAGCCTGGTATGCTGCAGTCCATGGGATCAAATAGAGGCGGACATGACTAAGTGACTGAACAGCAACAACATGATCCTATTACCATTTTCTTAATTGTTTTGGTTTTATTTTCTTTCTCTTGTGTTGTTTTTCTTGCCTAGAGAAGTTCTTTGGCATTTGTTGTATTGCTGGTTTGGTGGTGCTGAATTCTCTTAACTTTTGCTTGTTTGGAGTGCTTTTGATTTCTCCATCAAATCTGAATGAGAGTCTTGCTGAGTAGAGTATTCTTGGTTGTGGATTCTTCCGTTTCATCATTTTAAATATATCACACCATTCCCTTCTGGCTTGTAGAGTTTCTGTTGAGAAATCTGCTGATAACCTGATCGGAGTTCCCTTGTGTATTGTTTGCCATTTTCCCCTTGTTTCTTTTAATATTTTTCCTTTGTCTTTAATTTTTGTCAGTTTGATTACTGTGTGTCTTGATGTGTTCCTCCTTGGGTTTATCCTGCCTGGGACTTTCTGTGATTCTTGGACTTGGTTGACTATTTCCTTTCCCGTGTTTGGGAAGTTTTCAACTATTATCTCTTCAAATATTTTCTCAGGTCCTGTCTGTCTCTTCTCCTTCTGGGACCCCTATAATGTGAATGTTGGTGCATTTAATGCTGTCCAAGAGGTCTCTGGCTGTCTTAGTTTCTTTCCATTCTTTTTTCTGTTTTCTATTCTGAGCTAGTGAATTTCCCCCATGCCTGTCCTCCAGGTCATTTACCCACTTTTCTGCCTGTTATTCTGCTACTGATTCCTTCTAGTATATTATTCAGCTTTGTATGTTTGTTCTTTAGTTCTTGTGGTCTTTGACAAACATATTTTGCATCTTCTTCACTGTTTTCCACTGGACCATCTTCACTATCATTTTTATGAATTCGTATTCTGAAAGTCTACCAATCTCCACTTAATTTAAATGTTTTCCTGGGATTGTATCTTCTCCCTTCGTTTGGGACATAACTTTGTACTGGTTTTTTTTAGGCTTTATTAAGTTTCTGTAATGTGCTTTTTTTCCTTCTTGATTGTAAATCCCTGACTTCTATTTCTTAGTGCATTTATTTTTAGAAAACCTGCAATTGCATTTTTCTACCCTTTGATGTGTTAATCATCTCCCAGACTCTTGCCAGTTTGACAACCCAGGAATGTCTATTTCAAGGAAATGAGGGTCATTCTATTGAATTATTATAATCAAGAAAGATAGTACCCATATCTCCCAGTCTCTGTGAAAGTATATGAGGCTAATTGTGATCAGTAAGTTAGCAATCACATATGGCCTAACCTAACTGACAACTTTTCTCCAAATTTTCACCCAGTACCAGTCCAGTCACTCATACTAGTGTTTACAAACTCTCTGACCTTCTGTTTCAACAAAGTTAAATTTAGCGTGTCTTCTCTCATGCAGGGGTTTTGACCAAAGCCTTCCTTGCTTATTTAAACCATTCAGTACAGCACTCTGACACATCATCTTTTAGATTGTAAATAGCTCAGTTGTAACTCCATCACATCTATTAGCTTTGTTCAAAGTGACACTTCCTAAGGCCCACTGGGCTTCACACTCCAGGATATCTGGTTCTCAGTGAGTGACTACCCATCATGGATACCTGGGCCATCAAGACCTTTTTCATATAGTTCTTCTGTGTATTCTTGCCACCTCTTCTTAATCTCTTCTGTTTCTGTCAGATCCTTCCCATTTCTGGCCTTTACTGTGCCCATTTTGCATGAAATGTTCCCATGATATCTCCAGTTTTCTTGACGAGATCTCTAGTCTTTCTCATTCTATTATTTTCCTCTAGTTCTTTGCATTGTTCACTAAAGAAGGTCTTCGTATCTCTACTTGCTGTTCTCAGGAAATCTCCACTCAGTTGGGTGTATCTTTCCCTTTCCCCTTTCCTTTTGCTTCTCTTCTTTTCTCAGCTATTTGTAAAGCCTCTTCAGATGGCCACTTTGCCTTCTTGAATTTTTTTCCCTTTGGGATGGTTTGAGTCACCACCTCCTGTGCAATCTTTCAAACCTCTGTCTGTAATCCTCTAGATACTCTTCAACCAGGTCTAATCCTTTGAATCTGCTTTGTCACCTCCACTGTATAATCAGAAGGGATTTGACTTAGCTCATACATGAATAGACCAGTGGTTTTCTCTACTTTCTTCAATTTAAGCCTGGATTTTGCAGTAAGGAGCTCATGATCTGAGTCACAGGTAGCTCCTAGTCTTGTTTTGCTGATTGTATAGTTTCTCCATCTTTGGCCACAAATAATATAATTGATCTGACATCAGATTGATCATCTGGTGATGTCCATGTGTTGAGTCTTCTCTTGTGTTGTTGGAAGAAGGCGTTTGCTATGACAAAAGTGTTCTCTTGACCAAATTCTATTAGCCTTTGCCCTGCTTCATTCTGTACTCCAAGGCCAAATTTGCCTGTTACTTCAGATATTTCTTGACTTCGTACTTTTTGCATTTCAGTCTCCTATAATGAAAAGGAGATCTTTTTGGGGTGTTAGTTCTAGAAGGTCCTATAGGTTTTCATAGAACCATTCAACTTAAGCTTCTTCAGCATTACTGGTCGGGGCATAGACTTGGATTACTGTGATATTGAGTGGTTCACCTTAGAAACAAACTGAGTTCATTCTGTCATTTTTGAGGTTACATCCAAGTACTGCATTTCAGACTCTTTTGTTGACTATGAGGGCTACTCCATTTCTTTGAAGGGATTCTTACCCACAGTAGTAGATATTATGGTCATCTGAATTTAATTTGCCCATTCCTGTCCATTTTAGCTCACTCATCTCTAAAATGTTGATGTTCAACCTTGCCATCTCCTTCTTGACCGTGTCCAATTTACCTTGATTCATGGACCTAACATTCCAGGTTCCAATGCAGTGTTGTTATTTAGAGCATCAGACTTCACTCTTGCCAATAGACACATCCATGACTGAGTTTTATTTCCACCTTGGCCCAGCCTCTTCACTCTTTCTAGAGTTATTTCTCTGCTCTTCCCCAGCAGGATATTGGACATCTACCGAACCAGGGGACTCATCTTGCAGGGTCTTCTTTTTCTCCTTTTCATACTGTGGGGTTTCTTGAGGCAAGGATACTAAAGTGGCTTGCCACTCCCTTCTCAGTGGAACATATTTTGTCAGAACTCCCCACCATGACCTTTCCATCATGGGTGGCCCTGCATGGCACGGCTCATAGCATTTTTGAGTTACATAGGCTGTGATCCATGTGATCATTTTGGTTAGCTTTCTGATTGTGATTTTCATCCTGGAGGCTGTGGGACTGTAGTTCTTGCTTCTTCTATCTGCTCTCTGATGAATGAGGGTAAGAGGATTTTTCTATTTTTTTGAAGTGAGGGACTGGCTTTGGGGGAACTTTGAGTCTTGCTCTGGTGAGCAGGGCCATGCTCAGTAAATCTTTAACCCAAGTGTCTGTTAATGGGTTGGGCCGTTCTCCCTTCCTGTTAGTTGTTTGGCCTGAGGCAGAATAAAACATCTTGACAATATAGTACTCTTCTCTTTGCTTTATTTTTGCTTTTATTTGAACAAATAGCCACAGTTGGTATGCACAGCTTTGAGCAACAAGGACAATTTCATTATCTTTGAAGTTTCAGAAAACATTTCACATGTATTTTTATTGCTTGTTAATTACATCTAGTAAGAAGAAGACAGGCATTAATTTTGCCCAAGAATTCACAGCCATTTTCTTGGTAAGTACTAGTAACTATTATGGCATAAAGCTGTATTTTTATATATTAGCTCAATTTTACAGTAAAAACATTTTATGTACAACTGTAAGGAAACTGCTGCACAGATAGTTGCAACATAAAAACTGATTGTATTTTAAAAGTTTATTGAGTTGTCTGATACATAAATTGGAAAATACTTCCTCTGTAGAAAATAGTAAAAATGATATTATTTCCCAGGCTAGCCCAACAAGCCTATTTAAACCATACAGTAGTTGAGTTATACATTTATAAATTTGGCTTGAATTCTGGGATCCAGGAGAAACTTTGGCTTCATTTATTGAGATGGTCAGGTTGTCCTAAGCCATGTAAAGTGAAATTCCCATTAATATTCTTCTTTATTCCCCGATTATTTCTTCCTAAAGGCCAGGTACACTGTCCTTTAAATCTACTTGATAAACCAACCCATTCCTATGTAAACTTAAATGCTTTGGTTGCTATTTAAATAAGCTTAGTATCTCAGCAAAAGCAGAACTTAGTAAAATGTGATCCACAAGGCAAGAATTGTTGGTCATCAATTGCCCAACTCCCTCTGGTTTGTTGGGAAACCATGAGGAGTTCAAGGAATAACACTGATAAGTGGATGAAAGAATAAAAGCGAAGAGAATGTAAGAACAGAGAGACATGCAATCAGGATTCAAGGACAGAAATGAAGTCTAAACAGAGAAAGAATCCTGCCTCAAGAATCAAGGAGTTGAGTTGGCTATCTGAGCCCCTTACTGTAAAGGTGATGGAGTAAGAAGCAGTTGGCTATAAGACCCAGTCAGAGAAACCAGTGTCTAGAAAGGTTTCAGTTGTTCAAAATAATTAAATGAAAATAAGACAGGCCATGTGTTTGAATTCCTCCTATCATAGTTTATTTCTCCAGGTTCCCAGTACAGAACTTAAAGGAATTAAGACTTGAAGAAAATATTACTCTCAAGTTCCTGTATCATGTGCAAAGTTTCCCAGAGAAATATCACTTGAGACCTCAGAGCAATACCCATCCTGGGGCTATATTAGGTTCTTCAGTCCCCTCAAAGCAACAACCTAAAAATAACAATATAGTTTGTTCTTTAAAAAGTCTCTAGGTAGCTGCAACCTTTCAGCTGGCAGTAGAAGTAGCAGTCTAATAGAAAGAGGTCCTATACTGTAGTATAGGATCTAGGCTTTGAAAAACTAAATTGGATGGTTGTACCTAAAATCCCTAGCTTGCCCATTAGAAGTTGAACTCTAGAATCAATAATGAACAATCAAGTTTTCGCCATTAAAAAAAAAGCATCATGCACCTTCATATGCCCTTTTCTTTGCTCTCAATACATATGAATGTTTCCTTTTTGCATCTAGAAAATATTTTCAATGATTTTCTTACTCTTCAGCAATACAACACTATGCCCCTACCCCTCTAGTTCCTTCTTGGTAAATCATGTTAATCTTCCAATAGGAGGTAGAGTACATTATCATCAAGCACCATTTACTCAGGCTCTTAACTTAGGAAGAAAGTTATGGGGCCATGTAAAATAATTTCTAGTAAAATACTTATGCTTACATATACATATATTTTTTAAAATCTGTGAAGAGTTAACTGAAGCATAAATCACCTTATATTGAGAAGCTAAAAATGTGTCAAAATACACATAAAAATGGCTAATCTAAATACTATCTCCTATGAAATATATCACCATCCTCCAAATCTAGAACATATGCTGGTATAAACTGTATTCCACCGCAGTTAAGTGTGAAACCTTGCTTCAAAATAGTGCTCACTGTTAATTTTCAGAAGAGCCATCATAGGACCAGAGGAGTAATTGGTAGGCAAGTGACTGGGGAATAACAATTAGAGAACAAAGTCTTGAGTGCTCAAAGTGCATCTCTAGAACCTGTTGCATCGCCCATGATGTTTAGGAAGGACACTATTGAGTGTGAGTGACAGTCACTCAGTCACGTCTGACTCTTTGCAACTCCATAGACTGTAGCCCACCAGGCTCTTCTGTCCATGGAATTCTCCAGGCAAGAATACTGAGGTGGGTTGCCATTTCCTTCTCCAGGGGATCTTCCCAATCCAGGGAATTGAACATGGGTCTCCAGCATTGCAGACAGAGTCTTTACCACAGAACCCCCAGGGGAGCCTACTATTAAGAGACATTCTACATATAAGGACAGGTCAGTTTAAAAAGTATCAGCAGATACTTGCTTGACTTAATCTTATAATCTATGGAAAATACATTAGAATGTGTAATTAATCCATACACACACCTTTTCCAAAGGAATACCGGAGACAGAAGAGCAACAAAGTTATAAATGACAATCGTCAATCAGATGAAATATTTTAGATGAAGTTTACCTCCCAAGAAGAGATGGGGACTGGGCAAGTGGTCAGGATGGAAATGCAATGCGATTCTGACTTTGCATGAAAAATAATGTTCAGATCCATGCTGCTGAACATAGTTCTGTTTTTGCCAAATAAATCCTCTACTTCAAATTACTATCTGAATGCTTTATTAAAACTCTGCCTCTGGCCTTTATTTTGGAATCTGTAACTTTTGTTGCTTCCCTACTAGGCTTCCCTAGTAGCTCAGATGGTAAAGCATCTACTCACAATATGGGAGACCCAGGTTCAATCCCTGGGTCAGGATGGTCCCCTGGAGAAGGAAATGGCAACTCACTCCACTGTTCTTGCCTGGAGAATTCCATGGACAAAGGAGCCTGGTGGGCTACCGTCCATGGGGTCATAAAGAGTTGGACACAACTGAGCGCCTCACACACTCTTTTGACGCCACCTCCTGATCGCTGTCCCCTGAAACCTCGGTCGCCCTTTAAAGCTGTGACACTATCCTGCCCCTGGTCCTGCTCACTTTGATTGCTCCGCAGCCACAGAAAGCTGTCAGCACCATGAATCTTGCCACTCTTCCTGTACATGAACATGAACATTCGCTTAAATGTAGCTCCCACTTTTTGCTCCACTTGGGCTAACTGGTATTCTTCTTTGTGCTAGGAAAAGCAAATGCAAATCCCAGTCCTTCCAACTCTACTGTGTGCCCAGAACCATGAATGTAGGGACTCCACATCCTTTGGCGAACCGGATGAACCTCAGGGATGTCTAACCCCTGAGCAACATTGGTTGGAACCAAAACTCCAAAATCTCCATTTCTAAAACCTTCCAAGGAGATTTCCCTTTGCTTCTGTGGAATGTCTCCATGTAATGACCGGGCATTGTGCCTTACGGCCACATTCTGTGACAACGCCTGGGCTTCTTTCATTTCACAAAATATGACAGTGTGCCCTTGAAACCACTGTCTCCATTAACTGCTGCCCTCTGAGTCCAGTGGCGCTAGTTAGCCAGATGCTATACAGTTACTGCCGTTTTCTGTGTCTTTTTACCAATCAGGTCCATTTGTTCATATGTAGATTTCATGTATTTCTTAGCAACATTACACACTTGATGGGGGCAAGTTGCAGAAAAAAGTAATGTTTTGGGATTGTCTTCTGAATCATTCTTGCATGCCATGGACAAAATCTCTTCCACTTGATCAGCAAAGTCCTTGTCTAACATCTGGTCAACTCATCCAGGAAAACATGCTTAAGTTTGGTGAGATCTGGCTTGCCATTCTGCAGGTTGTTTTATTTTTTTTAAAGTTTATTTATTTTTTAATTGAAAGATAATTGCTATACAGGATTTTGTTGCTTTCTTTCAAACATCAACATGAATCAGCCATAGGTACACATATATTCCCTCCCGCTTGAACCTCCCTCCCATCTCCCTCCCCATCCCACCCCTCTACATTGATCTAGAGCCCCTGTTTGAGTTTCCTGAGACATACAGCAAATTCCCATTGGCTATCTATTTTGCATATGGCAATGTAAGCTTCTATGTTACTCTCTCCATACATCTCACCCTCTCCTCTGTCTCCCTATGTCCATAAGTCTGTTTTCTATGTCTGTTTCTCTGTTTCTCCATTGGTACCCTGCAAGTAAATTCATCAATATCATCTTTCTAGATTCCATATGTATGCATTAGTATATGATATTTATCTTTCCCTTTCTGACTTACTTCACTATGTATAATAGGCTCCAGATTCATCCACCTCATTAGCACTGACTCAAATGTGTTCTGTTTTAATGCTAAGTAATATTGCATTGTGGGTATGTACAACTTCTGTATGCATCCATCTGTCAATGAACATCTAGGTTGCTTCTATGCTCTAGCTGTTGTAAATAGTGCTGAATAAGACTAGAAACTGTAAAACTCTTAGAGGAAAACATAGGCAGAATACTCGAAGACATAAATCAAAGCAAGATCCTCTATGACCCACCTCCTAGAGTAATGGAAGTAAAAACAAAAGTAAACAAATGGGACCTAATTAAGCTTAAACACTTTTCCACAGCAAAGGAAACTATAAACAAGGTGAAAAGACAACCCTCAGAATGGGAGAAACTAATAGCAAATGAAAAAACTGGCAAATGATTAATTTCCAAAATATACAAGCAGTTCATACAACTCAATACTAAAAAAAACAAACAACCCCAATCAAAAAGTGGGAAAAAGACCTAAACAGACATTTCTCCAAAGAAGACCTACAGATAGCTAACAAACACTTGAAAAGATGCTCAGCATCACTCATTATTAGAGAAATGAAAATCAAAACTACAATGAGATATCACCTCACACCAGTCAGAATGACCATCATCAAAAAGTCGACAAACAATAAATGTTAGAGTATGGAGGAAAGAGAACCCTCTTTCACTGATGGTGGGCGAACCCTCTTTCACTGATGGTGGGAATATAAACTGATATCACTACTATGGAAGACAGTATGGAGATTCCTTAAAAAAAAAAAAAAAAAGGCTAGGAATAAAACCACCACATGACCCAGCAATCCCACTCCAAGGTCTACATCCTGAAGAAACCAAAATTAAAAAAGACACGTGCAGCTGATCTTTGACACGACCTGATGTCCCAACCAGGATATCAATCCCATTCCTCACGCATTCAATTTGCCCTCTGTAGGATGTTCCACCATAAAGACAAGCCATCGCCAGCTTTTTTGTGATGTTGCTGAAGTCTCTGCTTACTTGACTTGCCAGCTCCCTGTGGGTGCAAGAATCAGTACTGAGGGGAATGGCCTGTCTTCTGGTCTTGCAGTTCTTCCTGAAGTTTCTCAACCAAAGGGATATCAAGGGAGAATGTCTTTCCAGTTCCTGTGCATGCCTGTGAAGTAAATTCCTTTCCACCATAAACATGGTGAAACGTCTTTGCTTGTATGGGAAACAGAAAGGTCACCCCAGGGCTTTGAGAAGTTTAATAGTTTCTTCAGATATGGGAATATTAGAGAAATCTCCTTCTTTTTGCTCCACAGTCATTTCCTGCTCTAACTCACTGTTTTCTTCACTGGCAGCTTCCTTGGATTTGGAGTCAGGTCCAGAATCAGGGAACCCATTCTTGAAGTTGGGGCTTTTCTCTCCAATTTCTACATTTATTTGTTTTTCTTTCTTCCTCATTTTGGGCTTAGGTGCACCAAATTTCCCTCAGAAGGCGTTTCATTTTTTATAATTTTTCTGGTTTTATGAGAAATAATTGTCTTTTCACAGAGCTCCTTAGATTTTTTTCAAACTTTTTCTTGGAGAAATAAGGTCTTCTTGAGATGGCTCCTCTTTCTTTTTTGCCTTTTTGGGTTTAGGAAAATTCATGTCAACCTTAGAAGACCCTGTTTTCTTTTTAACCTTTTTAACTTTGGGGGAAATCATTTCTTTCTTTTCTTCTGCTGCCTCTTCAGTCTTATGAGATTTTGGCTTCTCTTTTTAACCTTTCCTCTCATTTTGCTTTCGCAGCATCTCCACCTTTGCCATGGCTGTGTCTGACTCCAAATCCACATCACTAAGAAGTTTCCCCGGCATGACTCAGCACAAATGTAGCCTGAGTGGTCTTGTCTATTGCGTGGAGAGGAAGAGACACAGCCATTTTTGATTAAAAGAAGAAGAAAGCCAAGCCCATGGCAATCCTGGACTTGATCCTAGAACAGAAAAGGGATGTGAATGAGACAGAGACAAAATCTGAATGAGACTGAATTCTCACACTGTTGCAAAAGTTCTAGGACCCACATCAGACTTCCCAACCTGATCATCGGATCCCACAAAGGGACTAGGAGTCCCCAGGGAATCTGACTTTGAAGGACAGTGGGGTTTGATTACAGGACTTGCACAGGACTAAGGGAAACAGAGACTCTTGGAGAGCACAAACAAAACTGTGTGTGCACCAGGAGCCAGGGGAAAGCAGCAGTGACGCTGCAAGAGACAGAGTCAGACCTGCCTGTGAGTGTTTGAGGGTCTCCTGAAGAGGAGTGGGTCTGCAGTGGCCTGCTGCAGGGACAGGGGCACTGGCAGAAATAGTCTTAGGAGGTGAGGCTTGGCATAAGTCCTTTTGGAGGTCACTTTTAGCCAACTGCATCTATAAAAGCTTCAAAAAGATTAAAATTTAGCAAAGATGGTGAAAGATCTGTACATTAAAAACTATAAAATCTTGATGAAAAAGTTTAAGAGGACAAAAATAAATGGAAAGATATTTCATGCTCATAGACTGAATAATTAATATTGCAAAAATTCCCATGCTACTCAAAGCAATCTACAGATTCAATGAATTTCCTATAAAATTCCAAAGTCACTTTTCACTTAAATAGAAAAAATAATCCTAAAATTTACATGGAATCACAAGAAGCTCTGAATATATAAAGGGATCTTGAGCAAGAACAAAGCTGGAAGCACCATATTGCAGATTTCAAATTATGTTAAAAACTAATGAAAAAAGTATATTTCATAAAAAAAGGCACATAAGCCAATGGGAAAAAATAGAAGACCTAGATATAAGCCCACACATCTATGGTCAACTAATCTTCTACAAGGGTCTCAAAAATACAATACAATGAGAGGAAAGGATAATCTGTTTAACAGATTGTTGAGAAAATTTGATATCCACATGCAGAAGAATGAAATTGGATACACAAAACCAACCAAAATCAGATTAAAACCTAAATCTAACATCTGAAACCACAAAATTCCAACCGGGGAGGAGGGGGGCGGGGAGGTGGTGGGAAATATGAGGAAAGGGCTCCATGGCACTGTTCTTGGCAATGACATTTTGGATGTGACACACAAAGGTGCATGCAACAAAATTAAAAATTAACAAATGGGATTAAAAAAAAAACACTAAAAATCTTTTGCATGACAAAGGCAACAATCAGCAAAATTATAAGACAATGTACAGAATGGGAGAAAATATCTGTAAACTGCATGTCTAATAACTGATTTTATCCAGAATATATAAGGGACTCCAATAACTCAATAGCAAATAAACAAATAATCCAATTTAAAAAATGGAAAGAGATCCTGAATAGATATTTCTCAAAAGAAGAGGTTAACAAGTACATTAAAATATGCTTAATATCATTAATTATCAGGAAAATGCAAATCAAATCCACAGGACCTATTGTTTCACAACTATAAGAATGATTATTATCAAACAAACAAAAGATAACAAGTGTTTGGCAATCGCGTGTTGAAAAATAAGGAGCCCTGGTACATTGTTGGTGGGAATATAACTGGTACAGGCTTTATGAAAAACATATGGAGATTTCCCAAAATACTGAAAAACAGAACTACCATGTGATGCAGCAAGCCCACTTCTGGGCATTTCTCCAAAGAAATTGAAATCAGGATATCTGTACTATCATATTCATTCCAGGACTATTCACAATTGCCAACATAAGGAAACAATCTAATATTCATCAGTGAATAAATGGATAAAGAAAATGTTATATATATATATATATGTATATGTGTGTATATATATATATATATATATATATATATATATATATATATATACACACACACACAGAGACATACACACAATGGAATATTACTCAGCCTTAAAAAATAGAAAATTCTGTGATTTGTGACAACTTGGATGGAACTGGAGGACATATGCTAAGTGAAATAAGAGAGAGAAAAATAAAAACTGTATCATGTCATCTATATATGGAACCTAAAAACGTCAAACTTCTGGACGAAGAGAATAGAATGGTGGTTACCAGAGGCTGATAAGAGGAGGAAAGGAAGAGATAGTGGTTAAATGGCACAAAGTTTCAGTGATGCCAAATAAATAAATTCCAAAGATCTATTCTGCAGCATACTACTTATAGCTAATGATACTTTATGATAGATTTAAAATTTACTAAGCCTGTAGGTTTTAAGTTCGGACCCTAAAAATTCCTCAGAAAACTACTAGAAGTGAAAAAAAAAAAAAAAGGAAGCAAACTAGCAAGATACAAGGTTAACATACAGAAATCACTTGCATTTATTTATACTAACAATGAAATATAAAAGGAAAGTAAAACAGAAATCTATTTTAAAATCATGTTTAAAAAAACTAATGACCTAATGGGGAAAGAACTTGAAAAAAATTCATGTATATATATAACTGAATCACTTTGCTGTACATCTGAAACTAATACAACATTTTATTAATAAATCAACTATAGTCCAATATAAAATAACATTTTTTAAAAAACTTAAGTATTTAGTGATAAGGCTGACCAAGGAAGAGAAACACTTACATGCTGAGAACTATAAAACACTGGTAAAGAAAACCAAAGCTGATTCAAAGAAATTAAAAGATACCCCATGCTCTTGGATTATAAAATTAATATTGTTATAATAGCAATACTACCCAAAGCAATATACAGATTTCATGTAATCTATCATATTACCCAAAACATTTTTCACAAAATTAGTACAGATAATCCTAACATTTATATGGAACCAAAAAAGCCTAGAATTGCTAAAACAACCCTGAAGAAAATAGAAAAAAAATTGATATATAACCACCTCAGACTTCAGACAATACTGCAAAGCTACAGTAATCAAAACATCATGGCTTTGGCATAAAGACAGACATCTGGATCAGTGAGACATCTCAATCAATGGAACAGAAAACAGAGCCCAGAAATAAACCCATAAGCCTACAGTCAATTAATCTTTGACAAAGAAGGCAAGAATATATTAAAATAGTAGAAGAAAAGCAGTCTCTTCAGTAAGTGGTGCTGAATCAATGACGTTAGAACATATGCTCATTCCATACACAAAAATAAACTCAAAATGGCTTAAAATTTTTAAAAAAGATATGACACCATAGAACTTCTACAAGAGAGCATAAGAAAACCATTTGTTGACATAAATCCTGCCAATGTTTTCTTAACTCAGTCTCACAAGGCAATAGAAATAAAAGCAAAAATAGACAGTGGGAATTATTCAAACTTATAAAGCTTTTTCACAGCAAAGAAAACCATAAATAAAATGAAATGACAGCTTATGGACCAGGGAAAAAGTATCTGTAAGCAATACAACTGACAAAGTACTTAATCTCCAAAATACGCTAACAGCTCTTGCAACTCTAATATCAGAAAAACACTCAATCCAGTTAAAACATGGGCAGACCTAAATAGACATATTTTCCAAAGAAGACATAGAGATCGCAAATGAAAAGATGTTCAACATTGCTAGTTATCAGAAAAATGCAAATCAAAACCACAACGTGGTACTGTCTCACACTAGTTAGGATGGCCCTCATTAAAAATTCCACAAATGGCAAATACTGGAGAGGGTGTGGAGGAAAGGGAACCCTCCAACATTGTTGGTGGCATGCAAATTGGTGCAGCCACTGTGGAAAACTGTGTGAATGTTCCTTATGAAACTTTTAGTAGAGTTGCCATGTGATTAGCAAGCCCACTCTCAGGCAGATATCTAGAGGAAGCTATAATTCAGGAAAATACATGCACTCTAATGATCATAATAGCACTATTTACAAAAGCAAAGGTATGGAAGCAACCTAAATGTCTATTGGCAGCTCGATGTATAAAGACGTGGTGCGTGTACACAATGGTATACGACTCGGATGCAAAAAAACAATGAAATAATGCCATGGGTGGACCTAAGTGAAGTAAGTCAGACAAAGACATCTACTATACGGCATCAGCTCTATGTGGAATCTAAACCATGACACAAAGAAACTTATTTACAAAACAAAGATGGAGTCACAGACGTGAAAAATAAACATGACCACCCAAAGAGAAAGGGGGTGGGGAAGGAATAAAGTCTGAGCCCGAGATGAACAAAGACAAACTGCTGCATGTCAAATAAACGACGAAGTCCTACCGTGTAGCTCAGAGAGCCACGGTCAGCGCCCTGCTAACCACAGGGAGAAGGACACATACGCATACGGACAGCGAATCACCGCTGTGCACCAGACAGCCCCGCAGGCCACGTTGCCAGTGAGCCAGGCGCAATCAGAGCCAAACAATGGAGGCTTCTATCCTGTATTTGTGCCTTAAATGCTTTTAAAATGTTTATCGAAAATCTCTCCGTCCAGTCCAGTCCAGTTCAGTTCAGTCGCTCAGTCGTGTCCGACTCTTTGCGACCCCATGGACCGCAGCACGCCAGGCCTCCCTGTCCATCACCAACTCCCGGAGTCCACCCAAACCCATGTCCATCCAGTCGGTGATGCTATCCAACCGTCTCATCCTCTGTCGTCCCCTTCCCCTCCTGCCCCCAATCTTTCCCAGCATCAGGGTCTTTACTAAGAGTTAAAGAATACATTTATTTTTTTGTACTCAATTCCTTCACCTCTTTGTTTCAATATGATTAATGTTCCATAAAAGTCACCCATATAAATTGCATAGTTCAGTAATTTTTAATGTTTGCAAATTGTACTGCAGCCATCACTACATAATTTTAGAACATTTTCATCACCTTAAAATAACGGGTGGTTGTTCTTCATTCTCATCCACATGTCAATTCCAGGCCCCCCTTTATCTACTTTCTCTTAAGGCTTGTCTATTCTGGATATTTTATATAGATAAAATCACAAAATATCATGTTTTATGAATAGCTTATCATAATGCTTCACTTAGCATAATGTTTCTAAGGACTGTCCAACTAGTACAGCCACTATGGAAAACAGTGTGGAGGTTCCTTAAAAAGCTGCAAATAGACCTGCCATATGACCCAGCAATCCCACTCCTGGGCATACACATCGAGGAAACCAGAATTGAAAGAGCCACGTGTACCCCAATGTTCATCGCTGCATTGTTTACAATAGCCAGGACATGGAAGCAACCTAGATGCCCATCCACTGACGAATGGATAAGAAAGGTGTAGTACATATATACAATGGAAAATTACTCAGCATTAAAAAAAAATTCATTTGAGTCAGTTCTACTCAGATGGACGAAACTGGAGCCCATTATCCAGAGTGAAGTAAGCCAGAAGCAAAAACAACAATACAGTATATTAACGCATATATATGGAATTTAGAAAGATGGTAACGAGAACCCAGCATGCGAGACAGCAAAAGGAACGCAGATGTATAGAACAGACTCGTGGACTCTGTGGATGAGGGAAAGGGTGGGATGATATGGGAGAATGGCATTGAAACATGTTAATTATCATATGTCTAATCAATCGCCAGCCCAGGATTGATGCTCGGGGCTGGTGCAACGAGATTTCCCGGGGGAAGGGAGGAGGGAGGGGGGCTCTGGAGGGGGAGCATATGTAAACCCATGGTGATATCATGTCATTGTATGGCAAAACTAATAAAAAAAATAATAATAACATTGTTCAAGCTTTTGTATAGAGATAAATCATTTTTTTCTCTTGGCTATATATACCTAAGGATGAAATTTCTGGTCCTATGGCAATTCTGCTTAACGTTTTGAGGAACTTCAACTATATTTGCCAAAGAAACATAATTTTACATTCCACCACCAGGGTCAGAGCTTTCTGTATTACTTTTTATTATCATGGCCATTCTAATAGGTTATGTAGTGATATCTTACTGTGCTTTTGATTTGCATTTTGCTATTAACTAATGATGCTGAATATATTTTTATACTCTTATTGTCTGTTTTCATAAGCTTTGAAGAAGTGTTTGTTCATCCATTTTTGATTGGGCTATTTATCTTTTAATATTTTGTTGCATATATCCTTTATATAATCTGGATACAAGCTCATTGTTCTATATCATTAGTTAAACATCATTCTTCTCTAAAGAGATGTTTAAGTCCTAACACTCAGAACCTCAGAATAGTATCTGATTTGTAAACAGCATTGTTGAATACATAATTGATTAAATTGATATGATATCATACTGGAATAGAGAGGGCCTTTAAACCAAAATGACTGATATCCGTATAAGATGATCACCATTTCACATACTGAAACAAATACCTAAAAATGTGACTATGAAATTGTGTAATGGGTAGAGGCTGGAAGAGTTTTGAGACATACAATATAAAATCTAGACTGTCGTGAAGACTGTATAAATATTGACAATAGAGGTAATTCTTGTAAAAGCTATAGAAAGAAAAAGAACTTTAGAGAAAACTTCTATCTTCTTAGAAAAGAAATATGTTAAGACCTACTTGTCTGTGGTTCTGTGTGCATGTGTGCCTACATGTTTATTATTAATTGTCCTGTTTCTCTCTGATACTGAGGCATAAAATATAGTATATGCATCAAATTATCATTCTAAAGTCAAAAATAAAAGTTAAGTTCTCAAATACACCTGCACCTAACAATTGCAGACAAGGCATGCCCTTAGTTAAGTTGAATGTGTTTAGATCTTACAGCCTAGACTTTACATGTACCCATACCCACAGTCACACACTTACAAACACACATATACACACACAGTTGTGCATAGGTCCTAAAAAACTCTTCATAACATGATTAGCATTCATGTTATCATAAAAGAATACTCATGATAACATGAGCATTCATGTTATCATAAAAGAATACTCATGATAACATGAGTATTCATGTTATCATAAAAGAATACTCATGATAACATTTTTAAGTGACAAAATATTTAAACAAATGGATATTTGAGACAATAGCATCTTATTAAGCAACAAATATGCTTGAATTAGAGCTATATGTGACTATGTAAGTGTTCTCCAAATTTAAGTTTGAGGAATAAAGCAAATTATAGATGAAAACACACTGTATGACAATATAAGGTGCAAGCACATGAAAAGCTGGCCTACGTATCATTTATAAATATGATCATATGTAGTAAAAGGATAAAGAAATTCAAGTTCAGTAGAGTGAGGAAAAGGAAAGCAAAGGTTAAGAGTTAAAGAGAAGTATAGAGAGGGGCTTTAATTTTCTGACTGGTTCCCAAGTGTTTATCAAATTAATACCTGTGTTGGATGTGTCTGATTTCCACAAAAATCTAATCTTCTCCTTCACAGAGTAAAACTTCAGCCAGGATTATATGGAGACTCCATCTGCCAAACTCCAAGCAGTAAGCAGTCGCTATGTGACTGAAGTCAATGGTCAGTAAAACGATTTCCAGGTCAAACCATTAAGAGAGACGGTATGCTTTATCCACGATCCACGTCGCCTTTCTTTTTAATGGGCTTCAACCAACACATGCCACTGGCCCAGCTTCAGACACGGTGGAGACAAACTCAGGAAAGGCTTTTAGGGCCTTCTGAGTGGCTCTGAGCAGGACTACCTGCCAGTCTGCAGCAGCTCCTTTGTAATAGTGATAGTAATAATGGTAATAGTGGTGGAAGAGGGGTACCCAAACGTCTATCACTTACTCAGCGGTTTGTGTGTCTATACAACATTTCTTTATGTTTCACCCTGACTAAAACAGTGTCGATATGTTTTATATGTCTAAACTGTTCTATAATATAAAATGACAAAACCGTAGCACATGTGGTATTCTAGTATTTCTAATTTTCTTGTAATTTACTATATTTAAAAATGGCCTTAAGAATCAAAATTTATCAAAGGAACTCATAAGAAAGTATTATGTTTGTAATATGTACATAATTTTTATATATAATTATGTAAGTGATTGAAATTTTTATTAATTAGTTGCTAAGGTAAAAAAGCAATTAACTCTGTTAGAAAGATGAGTTCTTATTTCTAACTTACAGGCTGTTTCTCTCCTTCATTAATCTCTCAGCAAATTGATAGATAGAATTCAGTGAGTTAAACTGAACATGAGTGCTCTTTGTTAAAGAAAACTGCTAATAAAGCTTTGAAATATATCTCCAACAAGTAAACGTACTTCCATGGGGCAATGCAATTTGCTACACTTATTACAAACAGTAAAAATAAAAATACTTACTAGCATAGATCTTCTGTTGTAGCTGTCTTACTCTTCCAACATAATTTTTATTCCTTTCTTTCAAAAACTTCCACTTTTCCATTGTTTGGAACCCTTGTGATGGACAAAGGGACCAACCTGTGTTGTAATTATGGGGGTACTTCCTAAGGCTGAGTTTAAACACAGTCGATTTTTGTTTTTTGTTTTTTTACCTGGAAACATTGAGAACGGATATTGCAAAATGATCCTTTATTTCTGTTCTTTCAGAACAACAGCTGTAAGGGATGCACTGTGCTTATTGTATCCATCAGTATTCTGATAGGAAAGCAGAAGCTTTCCTAGGCGTTTCAAGCAGTCAAGATTCCAATACAGGTTATTAGAGGCTTATACAGCTTTTGAAGGACTGGAAAGCAAACATGAGAGACCATTGCTAGATTTTGAGAAAATCAGAAGAGCAGGATTTATATGAAATCACTTCAGTCATTTCAGATGCTGCAGAAACAAAGTGGGAGATTCCATTATAACAGGATGTTGGGAAGGTAATGGCAAAACCCACGTATGTAAACTCTGCTGCCCACACACCTGCCTATAAGCTGGAGAATAATGGCTTCTTCTCTTAGGATTTTCAAACATCCTGAAAATGTGCTACTCGTTAGAATCTAAGAGGAAATTCTGCGAACAAGAAGCTCCGGAAAAATATAGTTCGCAGACCCCTTGCTTGTGAACTAGGGGAGGGTAAGGAAGGCAGCAAGGATGATAGTGTGTCACAACAGGAAATCTGGAATGAGCCTCGTCCTGTAGCCATCTGGCTTCTACGTAAAGGAACCATCTCCAAGTAGAGGTCATGACAGTCACACAGATCTGAGGCGGAATTCTAAGAATATTTTTAACCTCAAGATTCAGCCCTCCCTTAGACTTCTCAATTACCTAAACCAATTCTTGCATTGCATTAAAAGATCCTTCTACTTCATTAAAGTGTTTTTGGCTTGTTTGTGTGTGTCTTTTGCATTGAAGTTCCATCTGTAGGAACCAAGAGGGTCTTCCCTGACGCAGACGGAGGCAGAACGATTGTGGACTGGGATCTTAATCAACCTGTCTTTTCTTTGATTGTGGAATGGTGCCTTCGCTTGGGCTGCCAAAACAAAACACATGCAACAGATGGCTTAAACCATAAATAGCAGTTTGCTTTCCTGTAATTCTGTGGGTTAGGAGTTTGAGATCAGGGTATGTTTGTGTTCTTACGTGTCTTTTCCCGACCTGTAGACGGGTGCCAACTTGCTACGTACTCACAGGGGCATTCCTGAGGGTGTGCTCATGGAGGGTAAGAAGGGCAGTAAGCTTTCTGGTGTCCCTTACAAGGGCACTAATCTTATCATAGGAGCCCACTTCATGACCCAATCCAACTTGAATTATCTCCTAAAGGCCTCGTCTGCAAATAATAACATGTTATAATAATAACATTATGTCTTAGGGTTTCAAGACATGCGTTTTGAGAGACTTAATGAATCCATGCTACCCCAACCCTCCCCTTCCCCACCAAATACATGACCTCTCACACTCATTCTACCCCCGCAGCACGCGAAGTCTTAACACAGTCCTGTATAAATTCATATAAATTGTCATCTAAATATTATCTAAATTCAGTCTGAGTGAGATTTAAGATACAGTTTTTCTCCAGCTGAGACCCTGTGAAATCAGACTGAATAAAAATAGATTAAAAATGGTCAAAATCCTAAGCAGACAACTTACCAAAAGGCATTTAAGCATATGAAAGGATATTCCACATGATTTGTTATTAGTGAGTTGGAAATTAAAACAGTGAGTTATCATTATAAAGCTGGAACACAGAAACACTAAATCCTGTAAAAGTGTTGAGTAAAAGAAACTCATTCATTGCTGGTGGCAATGAAAAATGGCACAGCCACTTTGGAAGGCAGTTTGGTAGTTTTATACAAAACTAAACACATTTTAGCATACAATCTAGCTACCACAGCCCTTGGTATTTATTCAAATGGGCTGAAAACTTAGTATGTCCACAAAAAGTTCTGCATGCAGGTGTTTGTAAAAGCTCTATTTATAAAATGCCAAAGTTTGGAAGCAATAAAGATGTTCTTTAGTAGGTAAATGGTTTAACAAACTGTGTTACATGCAGACATAAATATTATTTGGTGATAAAAGAAAATAATTTATCAAGTTATGAAAAGATAGGGAGAAAATTTAGCTGCGTATAGCTAAATGAAAGAAGACCAAAAACTGGATACTGTACGATTCCAACTGTATGAAGTTCTGAAAGATAATAATCATGGAGACAATGAAAGATCAGTGTTTGCCAGAGATTGGAGAGAAGGAGGAATAAACAGTCAGATCGGGAAATTTTTAGGGCACTGAAAATATTGGCTCTCTGTATGTTTATACAATGGTAAATACGTGTCATTATGCACCCCTCCAAACTCACAGGATGCACGACGCTTAGAAGGAATCCAATACGAACTATGAACTTTGCGTGACAATGATGTGCCAACGTAGGTTCATTGATCGCAACGAATGTACCATCGCAGTAAAGAACACTGGTGGTGTACATTTGTGAGGATAAGGGATTCATCCTATCACTCACTATACTTTTTGCTCAATTTTTCTGCCAACCTGAAACTGCTCTAAAGATAAAATCTATTTTTTCAAAGTTAAACACATACTTCGTGTAACACCCAAGTCCACCCCTAGTTATGTTCCTAAGATGTCAAAGCACACATTCACAAGATTTGCTTGCAAATGCTTATAACAGCAACAGTCAGACGCTAAAAACTGGAAACAATCTAAATGTTCATCCACATGTTATTGCATAAACTGAACCCGATTATCCATTGATTTAACATAATGAGGAGAAGGGGACGACAGAGGATGGGATGGCTGGATGGCATCACCGACTCGATGGCCATGGGTTTGGGTGGACTCCTGGAGTTGTGATGGACAGGGAGGCCCGGCGAGCTGTGGTTCACGGGGTCGCAAAGAGTCGGACATGACTGAGTGACTGAACTGAACTGAACCAATAAAAAGGAAGGAAATACTGATACATGGTACAACGTGAAAGAACTTCAAAAACATGCTAAATAAATGAAGTTTGATGTAAGCCATACATTGCATGATTTCATTTATACAAAACATCTAGAAAAGGCAAACTTAGAAAAAACAGAAAAATAGTGTTATTTAGGGATGGACTGCAAACAGATAAGAGGAATATTTTAGAAGTAAGGAACATATTCTAAAACTGAATTTTGATGGTTCCCCAACTCTATAAATTTAATTTAAAATATTTCAATCACACACACATAAAGTGTGAACTGTATTGTGTGCAAATTTTTACTAAATAAAACTGTTTAAAATGACAGCAATTTTTTTTAGCAATTTCCAAGCTTGATTCTAAAATTCAAAAGACCTAAAGTAAGAGGAAAAAAAAAAACTTGGAGAAAGAACAAAGTCCGAGAACTAATACTAAATGATTTTAAGATAAAACAAAATTAAAGTAAAAATACAGCACAATATTTTGCATCAAGATGGAGAAATAGATCAATGGAATTAAGTATGGAGTCCAGAATATGTTCATATGTAAATAGACAAATGAGTTTTGACAAAATAAAAAGTAATTCTGTAGATAAAGAAAGCCTTTCAGTACACTATACTAAAATAATTGAATTCCATACGGAAAAGGTAAATTTTGACCAATATCTTGCACCAGATACACAAATTAACTTAAAGCTGATTATATACCTAAGCATAAAAACCTGATGGCTTTCCCAATGGCTCAGCAGGTAAAGAATCTGCCTGCAGTGCAGGAGACACAGGAGACGTGGGTTCCATCCCTGGGTAGGGAAGATCCCCTTGAGGAGGAAATGGAAACCCACTCCAGTCTTCTTGCCTGGAGGATCCCATGGACAGAAGAGCCTGATGGGCTACAGTTCAAAGGGTCACAAAAAATTGGACATGACTGAGCACAAAAGCATAAAAGCTAAAATAATGAGACTTTCAGAAGAAAGAATGAATAAAAGTTTGTGACCTTGGATTAGGTGAAGAATTCTTAGATATGATACTGAAAACAATACCTATATAAGACAAATAATAACCTAGACTTCATTAAAGTTAAAAACATCTTATCTTTGAAGGACAATCATAGGAAAATGAACATAACTGGGAAAAAACTTTGCAAAGCATAGATATAATAAAGAATTGTATTCAGATTAACTAGAGAACATTCAAAATCAAACAGAAATGATGACAACAAAACCTAAAAAATGACCCAACATTTGAGCAGACACAGTGTCAGAGAATACTGGATTTCAAACAAGCACATGGAAAAGTGCTCAATACCATAAGTGTAAAGGAAAAGAAAAGAAAAAGAAAAAAAAAACCATAAGATACTGCTATGTAACTATTATAGTGTCTAAACTTGAAACGCTGACTATATCAAGTGTTGGCGAGATTGTAAAGAAAATTGAACTCTCACACACAGCTGGTACAGATCCAAAATGATATAACCACTCTGGAAAACAGTTTGGCAGATTAACATATTAAGCATACCCCCATTACTTTTCTCCTATGTATTCTCTCAAGAAGAAAGTTATGTCTATACAAAGTCTTGTGCACAAATATTAATAGCAATTTTATTTGAAATAGATGAAAGCCAGAATCAGCAAAATTGCTCCTCAACAGGTACACAGATAAATTACAGTATATTTATGCAATGGAATTCTACTCAGCAATGATAAAAAGTGAGCTATTGATATACAACTTGGATGGGTGGATATCAAAATAATTATGCTAAAGAAGTTAGATAAAAATATTATACAATGTATTATTGCACTTTTATAAAACTTTAAAATGTACAAACTAACCTGCAGTGATAGCTGATCATTGTTTTCCCATAGAGAGAAGGATTGCCAAAGAAAGTTAAAAAAACTTTAGAAAGTGATAGATGTTTATTACCTTAATGACCTTGATAGTCACACAGGTGTATAAGGACATAAAGCCTATCAAATTTAAAATTTGAAATCCATGCATTTATTTTATGTCAGTTACATCTCAATAAAGTGATGAAGGAATGAGCAGTAGTACAAGATAAATTTAGAGAGGAGGTTGGGACCCAAATTAGGCAGGCTCAGCAAAGTTTGTACAAATTTTAAATTTTTAATAAGAGAGGGAAATTTTTGAAATGCTCTAAGAGGGAAGGATATATTTTAATTAGCATATATTTGTTGATGAAATTAGGAGAACACAGAATGTGACCCAGGACCGATCATTTTGCTTAACAAGTAGAGCGATTATACTGATGGGAGTCAGGAGCTGCTGCTGTGAAACATGACCCGCCAAAGGGTTTGGAGCTCTCAAGGGGCATTAACAGATACATTAATTAATGTAAGGAGGCTAATAATTACCAGTGTAAGGAGAGCATTGACTAGCTACAGGGTTTTTACACCGATAGTATCTGCATGTGAGGGTAGAGAGAACTAAAGACAGGTAAAGAATGATCCAGCCTGGAGTGTGCATAGAAGAAGCTGCCTAAATTCAAAATTTTGTTAATGCCTTTCAGTGATCAGTGCAAAGAAATAGAGGAAAACAATAGAATGAGAAAGACTAAAGATCTGTTCAAGAAAATGAGAGATACCAAGGGGACATTTCATGCAAAGATGGGCTTAATAAAGGACTGGACTTATTCCAGTAAGTCTATTTGGGCAATTTTTGTTTGATCTAAAGAAATACCTAGTATTACATCAATTTTATACTAACTAACAATCATGTTTCGTAATACTCTTGTTTATTCTTTAGTGTAAAGGACTTCCCATGAAAACATACGGCAAATTGAATTTTTTTTCTTGAAGAATATAAGAATATATGAAAAGTTAAAATTAGCAGTAAGCCAGAAGAAAGAAGACACTAGAATGTAGAGATTATGAGCTAGAAAAAACACAGATGAGCAAAAGTGGAATTTCAGTAATTCGTGACAAGTTAAACAGCTTATTAAAGGTTTTTGTATAGTTCTCAAGTACTTGGCTAAATCAGCTACATAAAGCCAAGGTCTTGACTCATCCATCAATAGAATAAATTTCCATATTCTCTTTATTGCCAGTTTACTCAGAATACTGTTTTTTCCTAAGTACAGGAAAAAAAAAATGACAAGCCTCCTAATGAACGCCATTTATAATGTGAAAGGATCTTTACTTAAGAAGGAAGTTAAAGGTTCAATAAGGTAATTAGGAAGCTAAAAATGCTCTTTAAATTACAACTTTTGAAGACTTCACTTGAAGTTCTTTGCATTCAAAGTTGATCATTTATATCCTAGTCATATGGAATCGATTTCTGTCCTCAAATATATATGCAAGGTCCTAGCTGCTCATCAGACCTAGGAATTTCAGGATCTGACTTACAAAATAAAAATAAAATGGTAATCCTATTGCCACTCCATTCACTAATGCAAAAATGTGCCTTTCCCAGTAATGAAGCTAGAAATGTTAATAGTGAATTGTGTGTTTAAAAAAAAGAAATTTTCTAGTTAGCAAATAGGACCCTACCAAATACAGATAAAATTTGGATCTCCACTTAAAACAGGAGAACATCCATTATATTTTTAATGACATCTAAGAGCTGCATTTTAGGTAGTACAGGGTATTTTTCATTGCATTAATTGTGTTTAAAAGAAATAGTATTTAGAAATTTTTGAGTTGAAAGACCTGAAATAATCAATGTAATATTTAAGGTTAAGAGCACAGTTGGAAGATTGATAACACCAAAGAGTTACTGTAAAGCTATAGTAATAAAGACTAGTTTGGGTGGAAGAACAGGCAAAAAGATCAATGAAAGGTAGGGGTCCCAGAAACTGACCCATGTATTTGGTTAACTGATGCTTTGCAAGGGAGCCAAGACAATACAATGGAGTACAGACAGTCCCTTCAACAAGTAGTGTAGAATAACTGGACATTCCACACACACAAAATATGAATCTAGACACAGACCTCATAGTCTTTCACAAAAGACAACTCACAATGGAATACAGAACTAAAAATAAAATGCAAAATTATAGAACTCCTAAGGCATGGTGAGTTTTTTTTTTTTTTTAATACAACACCAAAGATGTATTCCATGAAAGAAGTAATTTGTATGCTGGACTTCATTAAAATTAAAAACTTTACTCTGAGAAAGACAATTTCAAGAGAATGAGAAAAAACAAGCCAAATATTGGGGGGAAAATTTACAAATGACACATCTGATAAAAGACTGCTATTCAAAATATGAAAAGACCTCTTATAAATCAATAATAATAAAACAAACAAGCCCATCAAAAATGGGCCAAAGGCCTTAACAGACACCTTACCAAAAAAGAAATGCAGACAGCAAATGAAAATGTGAAATATGTTCTACAGCATATATCACCATATAAACCAAACTAAGGCAAAAATGGCTAGAATATACTATGTGTGTGTGTATATACATGCATACATACAGTATATTCAATGTGAGATATATCTGTATATGTATATATACGTATGTGAAGTCACTCAGTCATGTTCGACTCGGCAACCCCATGGACTGTAGCCTACCAGGCTCCTCTGTCCATGGGATTTCCCAGGCAGGAGTACCGGAGTGGGGTGCCATATATATATCACGTCTTTGTCTACTCATCTGTTGATGAACACAGGATGTTTCCATATCTTGGCTACTGCAAAGAATGCTGCTATGACCATTTGAGTGTATATTTCCTTTTGGACTAGTGATTTTGCTGTCTTCAAATAAATACCCAATTGCTGGTCATATGATAGTTGTATTTTTTATTTTTTGAGGAACCTTCAAGCCATTTTCTACAGGGCCTGTACCAACTCATATCCTGACCAGCACTGCATGAGAGCTCCCATTTCTACACATCCTCATCAACACACTATTTCTTGCCTTTTAATGATAGTCATTCTGACAGGTGGGAGGTGTTATATGAATGTGATTTCTATTTGTATTTCCTTGATGATTAAAGATGCTATGCATCTTTTCATGTGGGTTGTGGCCATCTGTATTTCTTCTTTGGAAAATTGCCTATTCCAGCCTTATGTTCATTTTTTAGTGGGATAGTTTGTTTTCTATTGTCATATGGGTTCTTTGTATATTATGGATGTTAACCACTTATCAGCCATACTGTTTACAAATATTTTATCCCATTCACTTGGTTGATTTTTTGTGTGTGTTTGTTTTATTAATGATGTTCTTTGTTCTGGGGGAGTCTTTAAGTTTGATTAGGTTCCATTTATTTATTTATGCTTTGGTTACCCCTGAAATTCAAAAACTGCTACTAAGATGATGTCAAAGAATTAGGAGTTTTATGGTTCAGGTTAATTAGATCTTTAATTAATTAATTCTTTAATTAAGTCTTTAATCCATTTTGACTTTATTTTTGTGTATAATATGAGAAAATATTGTGGTTTTATTATCCTACAAGGAGCTGTACAGTTTTCCTGACATCATTTGTTGAAAAGATTGTCATTTTTTTGGCTTTGTCCTAGATTAATGTCATATATGCCTGAGTTTTTTTCTAGGTTCTGTATTCTGTTCCATTGGTCTATATGTCTCTTTTTTTGTTCCAGTACCAGACTGTTTTGATGACTGTCCAGAGTCAGGGAGCATGATACTTCTAGCATTTATCTTCTTTCTCAAGATTGTTTTGAATATTTGAAGTCTAATGCAGTTTCATATAAATTTTATTTTATTTTATTTTTTTTAAGATTATATATTCTTGTTTTGTGAAAAATATCATGGACATTTTGATAGGGAATGTAGTGAGCTGATAGATTGCTTTGGGTAGTATGGACATTTTAACAATATTAATTTTTCAAATCTACAGACATGAGATGTATTCCTAGTTATTTGCCTGATCGTCAGTTTCCTTCATTAAAGTCTTACACTTTTTTTAATTGGAGGAGAATTGCTTTACAACTCTGTTAGTTTCTGCTGTACAACAGTGTGAATCAGCTGCGTATTCCCTCCCTCTTGAGCCTCCTTCCCACCCCTATTCCCACCCGTCTAGGTCATCACAGAGCACCAAGCTTAGGTTCCTGTGCTATACAGCAGCTTCCCGCTAGCTATCTGTTTTAAACATGGTAGTGTATACATAGCAATGCTACTCTCTCAATTCGTCCCACACTCTCCTTCCCCTGCTGTGTCCATATGTCCATTTTCTACATCTATGTCTTACAGATTTTAATACATAGGTCATTCAAATCTTTGGTTAAATTTATTCACAGTTAATATATTCTATTTGTTCAGTTGTAGATGGAATTGATTCCTTGATTTTTCCTTCTGATAGTTCATTATTAGTATATGGAAATGCAACTGATTTAGACCATGGCATATGGTTCCACTGATTCACGGCAAATAGAAGAGGAAAAGGTGAAAACAGTACCAGATTTTATTTTCCTGGGCTCCAAAATCACTGCGAATGGTGGCAGCAGCCATGAGATTGAAAGACACCTTGGAAGGAAAGCTGTGACAAACCTGGACAGCATATTTAAAACTTAGAGACATCACTTTGCCAACAAAGGTCTGTATAGTCAGAGCTATGCCTTTTTCCAGTAGTCATGAATGGATGTGAGAGTTAGACCATAAAGAAGGTTGAGTGCTGAAGAACTGATGTTTTAGAACTGTCGTGCTGGAGAAGACCCTTGAGAGTCCCTTGGACTGCAAGGAGATCTAGCAAGTCAGTCCCAAAGGAAATCAATTCTGAATATTCATTGGAAGGACTGATGCTGAAGCTGAAGTTCCAGTACTTTGGCCACCTGATATGAAAAGCTGACGCATTGGAAAAGATCTTGATGCTAGGAAAGATTGAGGGCAGAAAGCCAAGGGGGCGACAGAAGACAAGATGAATGGATGGCATCACTGACTTAGTGAACATGAGTTTGAGCAACTCTGGGAGATAGTGAAGGACAGGAAAACCTGGCCTGCTGTAGTCCATGGAAGTCTCAAAGAATCAGACATGACTTAGTGACTAAACAACAACATAAACTGTACTGAATTTACTTATTAGTTCTAATAGTGTTTTATTAGAGCCTTTAGAGTTTTCAACATGCAGAATTCTGTCATTTGCAATAGTAACAGCTTTAACTCTTCCCTATTTGGATTAGTTTTATTTTTCATATTTGATTAGTTGTTGATTATATTCTATATTGACTATGTTAAATATATTGACTCTTACTAGTTATTGACTATATTGAAATTACATTTCTTAGCTGTGACTCATTAATTTCATAACTGGAAGTTTGTACCTATTAATATGTGTCACTTATTTCTTTACTTCTCCAAACTCCTTCCCCTCTGTCAACTCTCTGTTATCTGTATCTATCAAAGAACTCTGTTTCTGTTTTATTGTATTTGTTAATTTGTTTTCTTTTCTAGATTCCACATATAAGTGAAATCATAGAGTGTTTATCTTTCTGTCTGGCTTATTTCACTTAGCATAATACCCTTTCAGCCCATTCATGTTTTGCAAACAATAAAATTTCATTATTTTTTAATGACTGAGTAATATTCTATTCTTTTCCTAATTCTTTTAGTTGGGAAATTTGGTTCTTTATTTGAGATTTTTGTTTAGCTTCTTCAGTTAGGCTATATTTCTATGAAATTTCCTCTCAGAATGGTTTTTCCATGTCCCATATACTTCAGAAAGCTATGTTTTGTTTATTCAGCAGTGTGTTGTTGAGCCTCCATATGTTGGAATTTTTGAATGGTTTTCTCCTGTAATTGATATCTAATCTCACTGCATTGTGGTCAGAAAAGATGCTTGGAATTATTTCAATATTTTTGAATTTACCAAGGCTAGATTTATAGCCCAGGATGTGATCTATTCTGGAGAAGGTCCCATGTGCGCTTGAGAAAAAGGTGAAATTCATTGTTTTGGGGTGGAATGACCTATAGATATCAATTAGGTCTAACTGGTCTATTGTATCATTTAAAGTTTGAGTTTCCTTTTTAATTTTCTGTTTAGTTGATCTGTCCATTGGTGTAAGTGGTGTATTAAAGTCTCCCACTATTATTGTGTTATTGTTAATTTCCCCTTTCATACTTGTTAGCATTTGCCTTATATTGTGGTGCTCTTATGTTGGGTACATATATATTTATAATTATTATTTCTTCTTCTTGGATTGATCCTTTGATTATTATGTAATGTCCATCTTTATCTCTTTTCACTGCCTTTATTTTAAAGTCTACTTTATCTGATATGAGTATTGCCACTCCTGCTTTCTTTTGGTCTTTATTTGCATGGAATATCTTTTTCCAGCCTTTAACTTTCAGTCAACATGTGTCCCTAGGTTTGAGGTGGGTCTCTTGTAGACAACATATATAAGGGATCTTGTTTCTGTATCCAATCGGCCAATCTTTGTCTTTTGGTTGGGGCATGCAACCCGTTTACATTTAAGGTAATTATTGATAAGTATGATCCCGTTGCCATTTACTTTATTGTTTTGGGTTCAAGATTATATACCCTATCCATGTTTCCTGTCTAGGAAAGATCCTTTAGCATTTGTTGGAGTGCTGGTTTGGTGTTGCTGAATTCTCTCAGCTTTTGCTTGTCTGGAAAGCTTTTGATTTCTCCTTCAAATTTGAATGAGATCCTTGCTGGGTACAGTAATCAGGGTTGTAGATTATTTTCTTTCATGACTTTAAGTATGTTCTGCCATTCCCTTCTGGCCTGTAGCGTTTTTATTGAGAGATCAGCTGTTATCCTTATGGGATTCCCCTTGTGAGTTATTTGTTGTTTTTCCCTTGCTGCTTTTAATATTTGCTCTTTGAGTTTGATATTTGTTAATTTGATTAATATGTGTCTTGGGGTGTTCTGCTTGGGGTTCATCCTATTTGGGACTCTTTGGGTTTCTTGGACTTGAGTGATTATTTCCTTCCCCAATTTAGGGAAGTTTTCAACTATTATCTCCTCAAGAATTTTCTAATGGTCTTTCTTTTTGTCTTCTTCTTCTGGGACTCCTATGATTCGAATCAACAGAATTAGAAATGAAAACGGAGAGATCACAACAGAAAACACAGAAATAAAAAGGATCATAAGAGACTATTATCAGCAACTGTATGCAAATAAACTGGACAACCTGGATGAAATGGACAAATTCCTAGAAAAGTACAACTTTCCAAGACTAAACCAGGAAGAGATAGATAATATTAATAGACCCATCACAAGCATGGAAATTGAAACCGTAATCAGAAATCTTCCAAAAAACAAAAGCCCAGGACCAGATGGCTTCACAGCTGAATTCTACCAAAAATTGAGAGAAGAGCTAACACCTATTCTACTCAAACTCTTCCAGAAAATTGCAGAGGAAGATAAACTTCCAAACTCATTTTATAAGGCCACCATCACCCTAATTCCAAAACCCGACAAAGATGCCACAAAAAAGAAAACTAAAGGCCAAAAATCACTGATGAACATAGATGCAAAAATCCTTAACAAAATTCTAGCAAATAGAATCCAACAACACATCATACATCATGATCAAGTAGGCTTTATCCCAGGGATGCAAGGATTCTTCAATATTCACAAATCAATCAATGTAATACATCACATTAAGAAATTGAAAAATAAAAACCACATGATTATCTCAATAGATGCAGAGAAAGCCTTTGACAAAATTCAACATCAATTTATGATAAAAACCCTCCAAAAAGTAGGAATAGAAGGAACATACCTCAACATAATAAAACCTATATATGACAAACCCACAGCAAACATTATCCTCAATGGTGAAAAACTGAAAGCATGTCCCCTGACGTCAGGAACAAGACAAAGGTGCCCACTCTCACCACTACTATTCAACATAGTTTTGGAAGTCTTGGCCACAGCAATCAGAGCAGATAAAGAAATAAAAGGGATCCAGATTGGAAAAGAAGAAGTAAAACTCTCTCTGTTTGCAGATGACATGATCCTCTACATTGAAAACCCTAAAGACTCTACGAGA